>JACTAT010000035.1:351731-470287 GCA_014526335.1 Chrysaora quinquecirrha
CTGTACCATACTAGTGTTGATGACTACAGATAGGACTGGTGATTTTGAAGCTAATAATTCTTATAGACTGTATTCTTATAAAGAATTGTGTAAGCTACATTGAAGTATCCCTTTGAATAATAAACCAATACCCAATAGCCAATACCAGGCTTTTCTGGCTAACGTTTTCTACTTCAAGGAGGTAGACATTCTCGCTTAACGTTATGAGGGGTCTGTATCATTGAAAGTACACTGCAAATTACACTGCATCATGAAATACACTTCGTGCTACTTACACCACAGCCTCCAATTTTGTGGTATCTGTGGCGCAATGGTTAGGTTAGGGTGCAGGACTCACGACGAGAATGTGCGAATGGGTTCGAGCCACGGTCTTTCCACTTGTGATGCAGAGATTATAACCTTAGGCAAGTTGTTAACACAATGTGTTTCTCTCTACCCAGGTGTATGAATGGGTACCTCGTCGGTAGGTAGTTATGAGCGCCGTGTGTGGCTTGACCCTGCTATATTCTAATGCATCCAGACCAGGTGTAAATTGTAAAGTCGACTGAATAGCCCTAGTCTTGTAGTTGATTTGAAAACGGCATCTCTACTTTTATAAAAGTTTTCTGTTGACTTCTGTCTTGAGTATCGCTGCTAACAAGTTTTGTGACCCATTTTCCATTTATCATCCATATCGTTTCACCAGTTTAAATAGGCCTTTCTCTTTTACCTTCGTTTGAAAGTAGAGCGAAACTACTTAAAAGGCTTGATCCATTTCTATACTCTGTATCTGAATCAATTATGTCGTCTTTTTCGTGCAAAGGATGAAGCTTCTAGTTAAATAGTAGTAAGGCACATTTTTTAGTGTAGTTTGAGGTATTTTGTTTATAAGTTTTTAATTTTTTTGATTCTGGTTCTTTCTAGTGGCCGTCAAACCCCGTGAATGATATGTATGCAGATTGTGTGCTAACAGTTGTGCTGCAAGTAGAAGGGAATCCTAAATATATTCAAGGTGACATGCATTTTAATATAAATAAGATACAGTTTCTACAAGCTGATGTACAAGCTTACCGTATGAATATGAACTAAACGTTGATTACGTTAGTCAAAAGTAAAAAAGTCTGAACTCTAGAAATCAAAGAGCTGGAATTTTGCAATACATATTGCCAGCAAGCCAGCTTCCAAAAATGAGGGGTTTAATTTTCTAAAAATAGATATCCGGTTGTGCAGCTTTGAGGCATTCGTGAGACAAAAAATCTTGTAAATAGTTGATTTTTTATATTGACGCTGCTTTTTGTCCACTCGCCTTGTACCCTACACATCGACTTTGGGAAACTGCGACTTTAGCCCTCACCCCGCTTAGATATGTACCTCAGATTCGGACGAGTTACAAAATATAATTGAGAAAGAGTACATGCCCAAAAGCCTCCTCCATCCCCCTTCCCCCCGAAGAAATTGTCCTGGAATTAGGCAATATAGACATTTATAAGGTTGTTATTACACCCACCGTTAAACTTTTTGCTGAAAGTCAAGTTAGTCCAAAAGAACGCCACGAAAGAGTCCCAGCAATACCCCCTGGAGTAGTTCGAATTTTTTTATTGCTAGCTGTCTTGAAACTTTAGCATTCTGGAAGAAAACCTTCAGCAGATATATGAAATATCAAGAGCCATTTATTTTTTAAACTACAGGCAGGCTATTTATTTCTAGCTTCTGTTGGAGCTTCTGAATCCTTAATCTGTCATAAGCTTTTTGTACTTCATTTGATGTTTTGTCAATATTTCTTAAACGGTGTAGAAAATATGAGCTTTGCTTCTCCTAGGTTGTGTGGTGCAAATTTTTCACCTATTTTAATAGAATTGTGTTCTGCTGTGAAAAAAGCATTGAATTGAGCTACTGTACATTGAGGTTAAATTCGTCTTTCTTCTTTAGCTAACAGAGAACGTCAATTGGCGTCTGGAAATTTCCATGATCGGCTAATGAGCTTGTTAAGTGAAAAATATGGAACTGAATGTGTGGAAGAAAGTGATGATGGTATATCGATAACGATTACTGTTGATGGTGTTACTGCTGTTATAGATCTTGAAACTTTGGTAAGCCATTTATCTTGTATTTAAGACCCTAGCTGAAGATCAAAAAGTGTTTTCAAACATTTGAAGTTTTCTTTACAAGCAATGTTTGTTTGTTTGCTTCTTCCTCAAAACATTGCTTGACATTGCTTGCTTGACAAGGAAAGATATGCTAAATTTGTTGCGCAATTTTTAGGAAAGTTGCAAACACATTTTTAGCCTGACGCAAGCAAAAAACGTTTGACAAACGTTGTTATATAAAGTAAAACATGATGCTTAATAGGAATAAATTTCAAATGTTTGAAAAGATGTTCTTTCGTTTCGCAAAGGCCTGAAAGTCTCTTGTCTCACTACAACAGTCTTTTGTATTTGGCTTCTGTGTTACGTTGCTGGATAACGGCATCAGCTCAAAATCTGAACTTGGTCTTTAAGTCTCAACTAGGACCATTTTTTTGGACTGCAACATTATGTGACTTGACTGTTTGTGAAAAGTGTCTATAAATTCAGGTACTTAGAGTCGTGTAGTAAGACTAGGAAAGGCGATTCTTTATTACTGTAAATTAAAATTAAGAATGTGTAGCTCTAGGCATTTTGATAGAAAATAATTTTTCCCATAATCTCGATCCTTTTCTTCGAGAACCTTGGTTGTTGCTCATTTACGTGGCCTAAATGAGGGTCCTGGGCTGTGAATCTTAGGTGCTTAAAACTACATTACACCAACGGTTGTAGAACATTGTGATGAGCTAACGCACAAATAACGTTGTGATGAACTAACACACATAATTGAGCAGTGTGAAGGTTTATCTCTAAGTACGAGGGTTATTCAATAACACAGAAGCTTTTCTCTAAGCATTCCCAACCATGTTTTACGTCCTCATCCTTTGCACTACTTCAAATACGTTTTATGTTTTGGTTTTCAAGGCTTAAGCTTTCAAAATCTTAGCGTTTTGCCTCCGCTGTTCCATTTCTTTAGTTGAAAAGCTAAAGTGTATTTGAATAGAGCATTTAATATTCTTTTGTAGTCTGTGGAGTGTGTGGATGAATCACTACATCATCTTATTACGACGACTGTCAGTAATCTGAATCAAGCAATGACACCTATAACCACATAATTCTTGGCTTTACTGGATTGCTTTTCAAGGCCATTGCTCACATCCCCATGGACAAAAAAGGTCAGTTACTTATAAAGGTAGTGATAAAACCATAAGACGGTGTTAATGAGGTCTTGTGCCAATTCAAGAAGAAAATGCGAATGAAAGAAAGTAGACATTGTCTGGAGTGGTCTAGAGCTTGCCTATCCTGACAATACATTTTGGGTATGAAGATACATTGCTGATTGTTGATATCGATGGACAACATAAAAACTTCGAAAAATATCAATTAAATAGCTAAGGTTGCTTTTATACATATTAAAGTAAGTGCATCTTTTAACTCTATTTGAACAACAATGTTTGTTTCGGAATAAAATTATTTTTTGCTTCCCCTTCACTTTTATATCTCGTTTGAAAACAACGTTACGCAAAGAAGTTATTTGCTACTGGCATTTCAAACTTTTTATAAAAAGGGCCTGTCCAACTCTTAAAGGCTCTGGCCAAACAGTAAACAATGGCCAAATAATAAAACATTGTTTGTCTTGAAACACTTACAATGTTCGTGTCAAACACAATATTTGACTGTTTGGCCAAAACACACAACATTTACCTTAAACATTTTGAGCATAAAATTTCGAGCAAATTCTGCTTGTCAAGCAATGTGTTTTGACGTGGCCAAACGGTTAAAAATTGCTCCCAAAGTGAATCTCAAATGTTTGTCAAACAATGTTTGATCGTTTGACCAAGGCCTTAAGAGAACATCACCGCGTTTTGTTGTGAGCAGAAGCGTCCGTAGACCTATTTAACTTCGGGGATTGTATGACGAGTAAACTTTTCCGATGATGGAGAAAATACATGCACCAGCGCACTTAAGTAGGAGCGTCCCGGGTATTGCTCCCTGGGAAAGTTCCATCTCTCCAGAGTCGCTTTGGAAGCCATTGTTCGACTCAAATAAGGAAATCTAGCTTTTTTTCACCAACCATTTTGCTGATCAACTCATATTTTCGAGACACATTTAGAAATAAATGGGGGGTTTGCACGCGCACACACCCCCATATGGTACGCCATTGATTGTAAGTTCCCTTTCTCCAACTCAGGGTAGTGGAAATGGGGTGTCCATGCATAGCTTATAGTGTAACGAGGTTACCTTTAAAATGTTGTTTACCTTGAAAATGTCCTATTCGGAATGGAGTTGGGGTGTCCATGCACAGCTAAACTAGAAGTTCAGCAAGGTCGACATGTACCTTGGAAATAAAGCTATTTGATCTTTAGAGACTTGCTTTGAACCCTACATTGTTTGGAGAAGAGATGGTGAGGGCTATGCAGCGTCATTGATATCTTTTTTACAACATATTAACGTTCTTAGGTGCAAACCTACATTTCAATTACTAAGGCTAACCTAAAAGAGCAGACGTAAATCTGAGAATGCTATAGAATGTGAGTTGTAGATAGTATGGTTGTGTTAAGTGGTGTTTTGAGGGAAAATGCGGTGACTAGTATCATTTCCCTTCCCCTTTATAACTATTTCTTTGCCCTTTCGGCTTCTTCTTTAACGTGGTGTTTCGATATTCTTTCCTCAGAGTCGTGTTTTTCATTCTTTCGTCTAATTTATATCTTCTTCGAGATCCTAATAGACTATGTGTATAGCCAAGAGATGAATTGATAGGAGAGACATTTGGGGTCGTGCAAGAATGAAAGTCATCATCAGAATCACTATTTTGGTCCTCATCGTCATCATGGTATCATAAACATAATTGTCATCATCATCATAATTATCATCATCAACATCATCGTCGTCATCATCCTCATTATCTTCATCATCATCATCGCCATATTGCCATGATCATCGTCATCAGAAGCATCAGTAGTATTATCTTGGTTTTTATCATAATCAGCTAAATAACTTTTTCACGAAAAATTGGATCGAACTGTAACTAGCAAACAATAGACTTTGCTGTGATTGGTGCATTTCGATCCAGAAAACATCAAGCCAGATCAGCCTCGATTTCATAACCTCGTGCAGTGGAAATCAAAATGGCGTCCAAAAAACAAGAAGTGGATTCTGGAGAAGAAAGTGATCTTTTAAAGTTCACGCCTTTGTAAGTTGCGATCGTTGTAATTTATTCCATATATTTAAATTACTTTGATTATGCTAGATAAAAGACGTCAGCTTTGCAGCAGGTGAGGGCCTGCTAAATACCAATTTGTACTAAGAGAAAAATTTAGGCCATAGGGCCATAATAGGGCAAGAAGTTCGGGCTAATGCTACATGAGAATAGAGAGGAGGAGCAAACGGAATACTCACTCACGGCCCAATCTTGTCAAAACTGAACTTTTTATTGCGCACCAAAAAAGATTTTCGTTGTTGCCCTCCACCATTGCAGAGTTGGGCACTTGCACACCCAAGTTTTTCAATAGAACAATAGGCTAACAATAGAATAGAACAATAGAAAGGGGCTCTTGCACACCCAAGATCTGGTTTGAAAAAGCCATGCTCTGCAAATAGGTATGACAAGGAGACCAGATTGGAATTTTCGCATACCATGCACTAAGCATTTTCACATAGGTACCGTGCAAACAATACAATTTTTCTTCTAACAATGTGCCCACAACAAAGTTTCCACCATTAAAGGGAGACAGATTCCCAGGTCATTGTGCATATCATATTATTCATTTAAATGGATTGAAGTCCAAAATGAACAACAGATCTATTGCTTAGTTATCAAAAAACGGTCTGGGCTGTTATTTTTTAAAGAATACATGTCAATAGAAAGGGGCTCTTGCACACCCAAGATCTGGTTTGAAAAAGCCATGCTCTGCAAATAGGTATGACAAGGAGACCAGATTGGAATTTTCGCAAAAAACAGTCTGGGCTGTTATTTTTTAAAGAATACATGTCAATAAGCATAACTGAATTTGATAGGTGTAACTGAATAATCCCATCATCTTGTTTTTCACAACAGAGGATCTGGCCAAGAAGTTGGAAGGTCATGTCATATATTAGAGTTCAAAGGAAAGAAAGTTATGGTATGAAAACATTATTGCATACTGACTGGACTAAAATCTTTGAATGCTCTACTCAGCTTTTGAATTTGACCCTGAAAGATAACTCTTTCATTGTTTTTTAGCTGGATTGTGGTATTCATCCAGGCCATACTGGTTTAGATTCACTACCATTTATAGATGAAATAGACCCAGCTGAGATAGACTTGCTGTTAATCAGCCAGTAAGTGCACCATTTGATTGCTTTGATTGATTAATTTGATATAATTTGTTTCATATAAAGCTCTGTTCTTACTATAAAATGGAGCCTCAGCTCAGCCTCTTTTACAATGACAGGGCCTGGCGAATCCCTGTTTTGAAGGTGTTGTGGCGTCGTGGTGTATTCCAGCTGACTTGAGGTGTCAGAAGCTCAGTGTGGTCAGGGTTCAAGCCCAGCCATGGTAGCGCCACGGCCAGGGTCAAGGTCTCGATTAGTTAACCTACTACTGAGATCCAAGCGACTGGTGCTAAAACACCATATCACCTTCACCTTCACCTTGTTTTAGATGTTCACCCTTGGGGTCTTCAGGCTCAAGTTTTCATAAAACTAGGCTTACCCTACGCTAGTTTATGAAGATGTAGAAAAAAGAAAATCTAGATGAACAGTTATAAACTGAGGGCTGAGGCTTCTTGTATATCTGTTTGCATTTCAAAAGCCCTCGTGAGATATAGTAGTTACTAGTTAGTTATAGTTTACTTTTACTCTAAGACCCTCATAGCTCTTGGTAAAAAACTTGCCACAAAGCCTTTTGACATGAAAACTCAGAATTGCACAAAGCCACTGTGATTTAAATCTCCATGCAATGGGAACTTCAAGCTGGCTGTCTAGCTTTCCTTTTACCTCGATGGTTTTTACCTGAGTGGGTTTGATGATTATTTCTCTTGGATCATTTGATTTGATTTTACTTTATTCAGCTTGTATTGATTTGATTTTGTGTTTTTAATCTAGTTTTCATTTGGATCACTGTGGAGCACTACCATGGTTTTTAGAAAAGGTAAAGAATTCTGTAAATATTATTGTCATTTAACTTTATTTATTGTTATCATGAATAGCCAAAATGCAGCAGAATGTGCTTCCATCTTGAGTGTAATTTTTATCATTTGTCTCTTTCTTGTGTGCAACTAAATAGTTCTAACTTCTTTGTCCTTTCTAAAAGGTTTGTCCTTAGTTTAAAAGGCCAAAATCTGAAAAAGAATATGTAAATAACTGAGAGTGTATTTGTGAAAATTCCACAATGGACAATTACTAAAAAGATTTCTTTGGATGTTTTTGACCATAATGCGTTGCATAGCGTTGTGAAGATAATGACCTGGTGCCCCCTAATCAAAATTCATTTTTATTCAATAGTTAATGTAATCACACAGTGACTGCCAACTTTTTGGGTTGTGCTTGGGCTCTCTTGCATAAGGTCCCAGGTTCAAGTGCTGGAAGAGCCATTGGTGGACGTCGGAAAGGACATCCGGTCCATAAGTGCTAAATGCTTCAGCAAAAATCCGAACCAATTGGGAACTGTCCTACCCCCTGAAAAGGAGAGTGTGTGATGTAAAACCACATCATCATCATGACAGTGATGTGAGTTCATATTTCTAATGAAGTAGGCAAAAATGATGTCTTTGCTGTAGCAGTGACTCCAGTTCAAGTGCTAATCTGAATGTAAGAGCCAGCAACAGGCTGACCTGCATCCGTGGAGACTTCTTGTCTATAGCACTGAGCAAATGACATTGTATCATGTTCATTGGACAATTACTATAAGAGGCTAAGGCACAACATGATGACATCATTCTATGATTAAGCAATGTTTAAAAGACTTGTTAATTGTGTGATATGATGTACTTCTTTGCTAAGAAAGCTGCTTATTAAGTCTTATGAAATGATATTTTCTTTGCTACTTCTATTACAGACTCATTTCAAAGGAAGAGTATTTATGACCCATGCAACAAAGGCCATATACAGGTACTCTCTTAGTCTCTTGAACATGTATTTCATGGAAATGACAAGAAATGTACCAAAACATTGGAGAAGTTTTAGTATATTCCTTGGTGCCTATATGCTGTATTAATATACTTAGGAAAATTGGCTGTCGTATTATTGATTTATGTAATTTTGAATATGATACTCAAGATTGAAAAGAGGACCAAGATAGTCAACTGGTGCAAAGTTTATCCCTAGGTGAAGTGTGTATATTAACGATGAGATTGCTCCTATAATTTTATGTTGCGGTTTGGTCCCAGAATAGAAACTGAACCTTTTTACTTCGTCACTTTGCTTAGGACCAACCTATTCAAGACTTTATAATACCCTGATAATAAAAAGCAATAGTTTCAGTTCATTTTCAATCGACTAGTGAAACCTCTCTGCTAAAAGAATCATCAATGTGTGGACAACGAAATCATACTGTTGTTTTGTTATAATATACCTGAAAACTTTCAAGAAGCATGAATGAAAATGAGCTTAAGTGGCTAGATTTAGTTAGACTATATAGGTTCTCTTATTTTCTCCTAATATAATGAAAAGTAACAAAAGGCTTTACCTGTACTGGAAACCAAAGAAAACAAATGCTTATTAGCCAAGTATTGTTGCTGCTACTGTCAGTAAGATTCGAGTATAACATACTAAGTTTATCTAATAATTGAACTATTTTCTCTCTTCATTCAACCGAAACTCATATTGCTATTTATTTCTTCAGATGGCTTCTTTCCGATTATATCAAAGTCAGGTGAGATTTCTTTGCGTCTTTTTCTCCTATAAATCGGTTTTTGAGAGTCAGTTATCCTTCAACTCGCCGTTATAGAGAAATGGGTTTCCTTGCGTATTCTATGACCCATAGATCTGTCACAATCTGCCACAGTTGTCAACTGATCATAGAAGTAGAACATGCCCAGCTTTCTTGAATTGTGTGCTGACTAGTTGCCGTCAAAAAAGAAAGAGTTTCCGACCAGTTGCCATAGCGATAATGTCGACAGGTTAGCTGCGACGAATAAGTTCCGAAACATCGCCGATTGTCAGTCGGAAACTAGCTCTGACTATGTGCAATGTTGACATAAGTCTAGCGTTAGTTGTGTGAATTTTGACTGAACCAAACCCTGAAGATTCATTTGAACCTGGAAAGTCAAAGTTGAATTAAAAATTTGTTTAACTCAATATAAACCCAAGGTGATCTGTATCAACTCTCACCGCGGGTAATTTCTTTGCAGTACAGTGGAGGGTGTGCAGTACAGTGGAGGGATTTCATCAGTACAGTAGAGGAATCATCAGTACAGTGGAGGATATTCAGTACAGTGGAGGAATATCATTAGTACAGTACAATCACTACTGAATAATTCCGCCGTTCTGATGATATCCCTCCGCGGTACTGAAAATATCTCTCCACAATACTGAATAGCTTCCACTGTACTGCACACCCTCCACTGTACTACACATACATAAATCGGGATGACTCTGTCTAGAAGAAAACTAATGTATCTGACATAAAACATATTTCATCTTTCTTCCACAGCAACATATCTGCCGAGCATATGCTGTATTCAGAAAGAGATCTCGAGAAGAGTATGGATAAGATTGAAACTGTACATTTTCACCAAGAAAAAGAAGTTGGTGGTGTGAAATTTTGGTGTTATAATGCTGGCCACGTGCTCGGTGCTGCCATGTTCATGATGGAGATTGCTGGTGTTAAGGTCAGTGACGTCGTACTGTCTCTGTATCCTCCTTAAGCATTTTTTGTTAAGAACTTAGAAGCATTATCGATTGTAAGCCATTATAAAGTGACGCACAATTTTAGCTTGTCGTCATGCTATGTTGTTGATTATAATCTATTCACGTCATTTTCTATGGCTATAACGTAGCATTTCTTAGGCCAGACGTTTGTCGACATTTCGCACAGGCTTAAGCCAGGCGTATGGCGATTTTTTGGAATTTATTGATCGCAACTGACCTGTCGACATAAGCGCTCTGGCAACTAGTTGGCAACTGATTCGTTTTTGACGGCAACTACTCAGTGCACGGTTCCAGAAAGTTGGGCATGTTCCTCTTCTGCAACTAGTTGACAGCTAATTCCCGTCAGTCGCAGTCAATCGTAGCACGATCAATATCGCGATCAAGATCAGTATCCTATAAGTTCGGACTTGTTGTTGACATATGGGAATTAGTCAGGAGTTACAACTATTTGGCGTTGGTTCTATCATATCGTAGGTCAACATTAGCCTGGCTTTAAACATGTTCTGCTTCTGCAGATGCCAAGTGATTCTCGTCGATCGCAGTCGATCTGAGCGATCTTGCGAGCACGATCAGCTGTATCCTACAAATTCGGACTAGTTCTTGATATTTCAACATACGTCGGCAGTTACAACTATTTGGCGTTTTTCTATCATATTGCAGGTTGATATAAGCCTGGTTTTAGACATGTTCTGCTTCTGCGATTAGTTGCCAACTGATTCCTGTCAGTCGCAGTCGATCTGAGAGCTCTTGAAAGCACGATCAACTGTATCCTATAAGCTCGGACTAGTTGTCGACATGTCGTCAAAAGCTAGCAATTACAACAAGTTGGCGTTGGTTCTATCGTGTCGTAGGTTGACATAAGCCTGGCTTTAGACATGTGCTGCTTCTGCAGATGCCAAGTGATTCCCGTCGGTCGCAGTCGATCTGAGCTCTCTTGCTACCGCGGTCGACTGTAGCCTATAAGTTCGTACTAGTTCTAGACATGTCAACATAAGTTAGCAGCTGCAACTAGCTGTTTTCTCGTATCATAGGTCGTCATTAGCCTTGCTTAAACGTGTGTATGACTCATACAGTATGAGTAATTTTTTTAATGCTCCATACAAGTAGTGACATTTACATAATGCGTTCCCTGATTTCTTGTAGATTTTGTACACTGGCGACTTTTCAAGACAAGAAGATCGACATTTAATGGCAGCAGAGATACCAAACGTAACCCCAGATGTTCTTATTATGGTAGGAATCTCAAGGAAATTTGTCATCTCTTGTTTATTAGTCTCTTAACTGTTTCGTTGCTCCTGTGAAGATTTTCCGCTGGACTGATTTTTCCTCGCTCGGCAGAGCTGCTATTGTATTTGCATTGCTTATTTCTAAGACCCTGCCAAAACGATCAAATATTTGTTGTTTGCTTATTAAGCTATATTAGAACGTTTTGCCACGTCAAAAACATTGTTCTTGATGCAAGCGAAAATGTTTGAAAAAGAACTTTGTGACGAGGCCAAACGGTACAAAGTTTACCTGAGAAGCAAATCTTAAATGTTTCACAAACAGTAACTGATCGATTGGTCAGGGCTTAACTTTGGTCACGTCTTGTTGCTTTGTTACGCGCGTATTTCAAAGTCGGATTTATTTCAATTTTTTCGCCGCGTCAAAACGCGGGTCAACCAGTCAAAACGCTTTAAAGTTTTCATACATGATGTCAGTATTCAACCAGAAGTTTCAAAAAGCGTCTAGGCCTATCATTATGTGCGTTGGGCGTCTTTTTTTAGTGCTTTAATTTAACTTCGCGCAGTGGAAAACTGGCATTATGGAAACACATCATTTGACACTTAGAAGTATGTTTTTGATGTGTTAACTCTTTGTTTTAAGGAATCTACATATGGAACTCATATTCATGAAAACAGAGATGACAGAGAAAGAAGATTCACAAGTAATTTCGTATTTCTTTTATGTATTGCTTTTTTACCGGAACCCGCCTTCTCTTGGATTCAATTGTTGATGGAGAACATCAACATTTGCTAGTTAGTTATTCGTAGCTAGTATTCAATTGGTATGCAGTTAGTAGTTAGTAGTTATCAGTTAGTTGCTATAGCTAGTAGCTAGTAGCTAGTAGTTAATAATAGTTGATAGTTGTAAGTTGATAGTTATAAGTTAATAGCTTCTAGTTAGTAACTAGTAGTTTGTAGTTTATAGCTACTAGTTAATAATAGTTAATGATTATCTGTCAATATTTATAAGGTAGAAGCTTCTACTTTTTAGTTAGCGGTAGCAGTAAGTTGTTAATAGTTAGTATTAGTTAATAGTTAATAGTTAATTTCTATAAGTTAATAGCTTCAAGTTATAAGTTAGTAGTAGTAGTAGTAGTAGTTCATAGTGATAAGTTAATTGTTGTAAGTTAGAAGCTTCTATAGTTGGTTGAAGTAGTTAGAAGCCATAAGTTAGCTGTTAGTAGTGAGTAGTTAGTAGATAATGGTTAGTAGTTCGTAGGTCGTAGCTTTTTGTTAGCAGTAAGTAGATGTTAGCCATAAGCTGGCTATCATCTTCTTTGCTAGCTGTTAGCTAACCAGCTATGGTAGCTATGATAGCTATTTCTAGCTAACTATAGTAGCTATTAGCTTATTGCCTGTAGTATTTAGTATGGTAATTCTTGGGTTGTAATTTGTGGTTGGTAGATTAGTGATAGATTCATTTGATTTCAAACTACCTTGTATTTTCATTTATTTTCAGCCACTGTTCATGAAACAATAAATCGTGGTGGAAGAGTTTTAATACCAGTTTTTGCTTTGGGAAGAGCACAAGAATTGTTACTGATATTAGGTATGTATAAACTGTTCTGGTGCTTGTTACTTATTTACCAATTTTGAATACAGATCGTGAATATTGATCTAAATTGTTTTGAATGTCTTAGATGAATACTGGAGTCAACATCCTGAACTTCACGATGTTCCAGTTTACTATGCATCATCACTGGCTAAAAAGTGCATGGCTGGTAGGTAAAGTTTATTTTTTGGGGTTGTTATTCGTTATTGTATATGGATTCGTGGATCATTTGATTATTTGCATTCCGTCGCGATAGAGAGATGCATTCCTCATTTTAAATAGCATCTCACCTTGGAATCATGACTATCAACTGAGACTTTTGAGTCCTAGGTTTTAGGACATTTGATGCTAAATAAATATACAGCTATTACTAAAATCTTTTCTTGTGCTTTCCACAGAAAGAAACAGTTATAATAGCTATAATAATAACAATTATATGGTTTTTCGCTGATGAAGAATAATGAGGGCATTGGGCCCTGTTGCTTGAGATTTTCGAGTATTTCACCAAGCTATTTAGCTCAGTGGAATTCTCAGGTTCTAATCCGATCAGTCATGGTATGCTATAAGTGGATGTCACAGATTTAGTAATTTAGAGTTAATATCTGATCTAGAGACTTTTTCTCAACAATCCTATTTATCATATTTTTGAATATTTTCCCTAGTTTATCAAACATACATTGGTGCAATGAACGAAAAAATAAGAAAACAGGTAACTATGACCTTTTCACTCCATCTCATTTTACAAAACCAGAATACAAGAATTCTTGTTAAATTTTTTGTTAACTTGACTTAATTACTTCGTATTCTTCGTCATCTAAACTGAGGCCCTGCTAGTGTAGTAAGAACAGGTTAAACAATAGATGACTTCATTTGAATGACGTTATGTGTTCTTGCATGTACCTCTTGTGCTCTTGATCTTTCTATCGCGCTAACGCAACGTTTTTTTGTTTCAGATCAACGTTTCAAATCCATTTGTGTTCAAGCATATCTCTAATCTAAAGGTAACATTTTATTTTCTGCATACAGTGGAACCTCCGTAGGAACATTTCTGACAGTGACAACTGACAACTGCAGACAACAGACAAAGTGAGAAAGCAACCTTTTCTTCTTACATCTTACTTCTGGAGGTTTAGCCTTAGCCAGGCTGACCTTTCACAAATGGTTAAACAACCGTGCTCTTCCATGATTTTTTGTGTGATTTTCGGTTGCAAGATGTCAGATGAACTGTTGTGACTTAAAATCTAGATTTTTATTCCAACAGAGCATTGACCAGTTTGATGATATCGGTCCATCAGTTGTAATGGCAAGTCCAGGAATGATGCAGGTATTGCAAGTTCATTACATGATTCATTATATGCCTTTAATTACCACCATTTTATATACCTTAGGACCTGGCCAAACAATCAAACGTTGGTTGTCAAATATTCGAAATTTACTCACAAAGTATAAATTAATGGCCTTCTGGCAAAATAATGCTAGTCAAGTATTTTTTTGATTGTATCAAGCACAAATGTTTTGAACTTTTTCAAAACATCGCAATCGAATTCATAACCGTTCAAACATTGCTTGATGAGCGAATTTCAAGTGTTTTACAAGCAATGTTTGTTTGATCATTTGGCCAGGGCCTTAAATAGAAATGATATCCAAACATAAACTTTATGGCCTCTTTGCAAAACAATGCTAGTTAAGTATTTCTTATTGCATCAAGCACAAATGTTTTGAACTTTTTCAAAACATCGCAATCGAATTCATAACCGTTCAAACATTGCTTGATGAGCGAATTTCAAGTGTTTTACAAGCAATGTTTGATCATTAGGCCAGGGCCTTAAATGGAAATGATAATCAAACATAAACTTTATAGCTTCGTTGCAAAACAATGCTAGTTAAGTATTTTTTGATTGCATCAAGCACAAATGTTTTGAATTTTTCAAAACATCGCACAACGAATTCTCACCTAATTCATGCTTATCAAGTATTGTTTTTTTCACGTGGTCAATCGTTCAAACATTCTTTGATGAGCAAATTTCAGATATTTTATAAACAATGTTTGATCATTTGGCCATGGCCTTAAATAGAAATTATATCCAAACATATACTTTACAGCATTCTAACATTGCTGCTGTTCTTCAATATAAATTTTGCTGTATTGAGACATAATACACAATGCACGTGTAATATATGAAATATTTGCCCCTGTTGCATTCCTAAATCCCATTTCGTGGTATTCAGGAGGTTTTGCTTAAGAAAGATCTGTTGCTATTTTGTTTCTCTCTTCGAATCGCAGAGTGGTCTGTCAAGAGAGCTTTTTGAAACCTGGTGTACTGACAGAAGAAATGGAGTGATTATTGCTGGATATTGTGTAGAAGGAACACTAGCCAAGGTAAGCTAAATCTTATTGTGTACTGGTATTTGAACTCAGTTGATGCTCGAATCATTGGGGAACCGGATTCTATGACATTTGTTTAATTGACGACACTGTCCTTCTTTTCAGTCACTAATGAAAGAGCCAGTTGAAGTTGAGACAATGTCTGGTCAAGTAATTCCTCGGAAAATGCAAATTAGTAAGATTTGTTTATTGTCCTACCTAGGACAGATTACTTTCTTAAGTGTACTCTAGCTACTAAACCAAAGTTTTTGAAATATGATCATTTTCTGTGAATGTGTTGGCATTAATGAACCCGAAATTTTGAGGTTTTCGAGAACCCTGTCAGGAATGGATATGCATGTGCATATGGATAAGAACCTCTTCTTTTGTCAGTGCTATCGCTTTACGTGACCAACAGTCTAGTGGTTTGGAAAAAGTGCCGACACAACAATGCACGTTTTCACAAGAAAATCCTTGACACTGTAGCTATGCATTTTCAGAAATTACCGTTTGTGAAATAAATAATGCTTTGAGTAAATGCTTCATCTTTTGACTATAGTTTCTCTTAAATGTATTTGTGATGGATGGCGAACACTAGGATAGATTTTTCCAAAAGTGACATACCATAATAGATGGAATTCGAATCTGGACTGCATGACCAGAGAGCCAACAACGGTACCACTTATTTAAAGAGCTCAATGAAATCGCCGAGTAACTCTCCAATTCATACATTCTTAAGTTATTTTGGACAAGACAATAGGATGCTTTATGCTTCTTTTTTACATATAATGTCCCCTCCCTCCAACCCTCCCTATATTCTAGGTGTTGTTTGATTTTGTAGGTGTTTCAATGAATGTTGTTTTAACCTTGTCCTCTCCATCTGACCTCCTGCTTACTGAGTCTTTTCTTTTGTTTCAATCATCGACCTTAAAGTGAATTTATTTCAAGCAGTTCACAACCTAATGCCCTGAACGCCTACTTCCACAGACTAGATTTGCCCTGTTTCTCCTCCAAAGAAGAATTAACGCACATCAAATTGATCTTTTGCAAGCTATTGATATGTTCATCTGTCATCTTTTATAGGCTACATATCTTTTTCTGCGCATGCTGACTATGAACAGTTAAATGAATTTGTCAATATCCTGAAACCACCGCACATCGTAAGTACACGATAAAAGTTTGTATACTCACAATTATGAAAAAATGCCTTTGTTTATCTAATTTAAATAACTGAGAGTATTGTTATAGTAGAGGAAGAAACATTGTTAAATCCTGTATTTCATTTGAAAATCAAATCAAGCTTCAGTATTTAGGTAGCTGAGTTAATACTATATACTCCTCTACAACTGCTGAGTTGGTCCTACATGCTATGCTGCAAGTCAATGCTCTCAATTCGTGAAAGATAGATGCCTGGAAATGCTTTTTGTCAATTGTCAGGTCTCATCAAACATCAAACACTTCAAAATTGTCTTTAATAATAACTTGTTTCTTTGCAGATTTTAGTTCATGGAGAGCAAAATGAGATGAGCCGTCTGAAAGCAGCTATCATAAGAGACTTTGATGAAAAGGGGGTGGGTTGTTGAATTTTCTAATCATAAACATACTTGTTTCAACTAAACTTTTACAGGGTCATTCTGCTACTTTATTAACCCGTTTTAATGTGCTGTATGATTTGTTTTAGATAAGTCATATTCAAGTCTATAACCCAAAGAATGTACAAAGTGTTGAGTTGCATTTCAGAGGAGAAAAAATGGCAAAGGTAAAGATAGTTGGAGCTCTTGGTAGATTTTGTTTCTCTCGAATGACCAATTAGGCCCTTGCCCAACAATCAAACATATCAAGCTTTATTTTTTACTGTTTGACCTTATTAACCAAGCTACAAAACATTGCATGTCAAACATTTTTGCTTGTGACAAGCAGACGATGTTTTTAACTTTTTTAAAATGTTGTGAAACAATGATTTATGACGTGGCTAAGCATCTGAAATTTGTTTGGCAAGCTTAATGTTTTACTGTTTGGCCTAATTAACCAAGCTGCAAAACATTGCATGTCAAACATTTTTGCTTGTGACAAGCAGAAAGCGTTTTGGAATTTTTTAAAATGTTGGGAAGCAATGGTTTACGACTTGGCCAAAAACAACTGAAATTTGTTTGTCAAGCTAAATGTTTTACTGTTTGAACTAATTAACCGAGCTTCGAAACATTGCATGTCCAACATGATTGCTTGTGACAAGCAGAAAATGTTTTGGAATTTTTTAAAATGTTGGGAAGCAATGGTTTACGACTTGGCCAAACAACTGAAATTTGTTTGTCAAGCTAAATGTTTTACTGTTTGAACTAATTAACCAAGCTTCGAAACATTGCTTGTCAAACATTTTTGCTTGTGACAAGCAGAAAATGTTTTTGAAGTTTGCAAAACATTGCTAAGCAATTCTGCTTGTGAAACAATGTTTTACGACATTGCTGCACGGCCAAGTATTGACTGAACGCAAATATCCCCATTCATATATGATTGGCTATAACATGTTTTTTATTTAGGTAATTGGAAGTCTTGCTGCTGAAAAGCCAACGCAAGGGAAGAAAGTATCTGGACTTCTTCTCAAAAGAGGATTTAATTATCATATTATGGCACCTAACGATTTGCAAAGTAAGTTTTCAAAGTAAATTTCATCTCTTTACACTGTATTATTAATAGTGTACCCTGCAAATGACTATAGAACCTTTCGTTCAGTACTGTTAAACTTTTAACTAAGCTGCCTTGACATAAAGACTTAAAGATTTGGACACAAAGTTGTTTGTAAAATAAGCAAATAGGTTGGCAAAAAGGAGTCAAAAACTCTATGTTATTTTACTGATTAAACTGTCAGTCAAACCTTGAGTCCCTGTCTAATACGTTTTCTTAGTATTCTTATTCCGGAGATATTATGTGCAGTCGTTTAGGGGTTGTATAGTATAATGTAGGATAGAGGAGAATAGAAGTTTATCTCAGAGTGATGTGAGGGATATTCAACAGTGTGAAGGGATATCAAAAATAGCTTCGAAATACGTGATTCGTATGAAAAGACATCACGATATTCCTGCTTACTGCTGAATATCCTCAGAGATAAGAGGCAAAGAGGCATAATTCCTTCTAAAACTGAACCCAAACATGGCTGACCAAAGAGCCAGCTAAAAAGGAGAGTACCTTGGATAGGTTTTAAGAGATGTTGATAAAAGAACTAATTCATTGAACTTCTATGAGAATGTGCCAGTTTTGCTAAGAACATAGGATATAAGAACAGTCTGCCTGGACAAAATAACTAAAAGGATCTAAAAATTTTAACAAAACGCTTAAATAATTAAGTAAGACTATTATTATCATAACATGGTCAAATTGCATACTATCATCCCCTTTCGTGCCCTTTTGTTTCTGTACTATATCTTTTATCAAGCCTACTGTGTCTATTATATTTTTTCTGCACTTTATCTTAAAGCCGCCATTATTGTACTGCGATTTGGAACTTGCCCTCAATTCTGATTAACTCTCTTTTATCTAGACTATACTGATTTGGCAACAAGCACGATTAGTCAGAGGCAGATATTGAGTTTCCATGCTCCATTCCACCTTGTTTATGAATGCTTGAGAACGCTGGCTGGGAAAGTTGATAAGATTGATGTTCAAGGCAAAATTGCACTGCGAGTTTTCGATGTGATCACAATTATGCAAGAAAAAGGAACAGTCATAATTGAGGTAAGAGTTAAATCAATGATTTATTATACAAAATCGAGGAATTTATAGACAATACCGGACTTTTCTAGGGTGTTATTGCTATCGTTTTCTACTTCAATGAGGTAGACATTCTCGCTTAACGTTATGAGGGACCTGTACTGTATAACTTAAGGTACACTTATCATATCACTGATCAGGTACACTTAACAAATTACACTGCATCATGAAATGCACTTCATGCTACTTACACCACAGCCTCCGATTTTGTGGTCTCTGTGGCGCAATGGTTAGGGTGCAGGACTCACGACGAAAATGTTCGAAAGGGTTCCACTCGTGGTGCAGGGATAATAACCATAGGCAAGTTGTTAACACAATTGTGTTTCTCTCTACCCAGGTGTATGAATGTGTACCTCGTAGGTAGGTAGTTACGAGCGTTGTGTGTGGCTTGACCCTGCTATATGCTAATGCATCCAGACCAGGAGTAAATTGTGAAGTCGACTGAATAGCCCTAGTCTAGTAGTTGATTGATTTGAAACAGCATCTCTACTTTTATAAAAGTTTTCTGTTGACTTCTGTCTTGAGTATCGCTGCTAACAAATTTTCTGACCCATTTCCATTTATCATCCATATCGTTTCACCAGTTTAAATAGGCCTTTCTCTTTTACCATCGTTTGAAAATAGAACGAAACTACTTGATCCATTTCTATACTCTGTATCTGAATCAATTATGTCGTCTTTTTCGTGTAAAAGATGAGGCTTCTAGTTATATATAAGTAAGATGAAATTTGAAGTGTAGTTTCTGGTATTTTTATATGTTTTTTTATGTTTTTGATCTTGGTTCTTTTCTAGTGGCCATCAAACCCCGTGAACGATATGTATGCAGATTGTGTGCTAACAGTTGTGCTGCAAGTAGAAGGGAATCCTAAATATATTCAAGGTGAGATGCATTTTAATATAAATAAGATACAGTTTATACAAACTGATGTACAAATTTACCGTATGAATATGAACTAAACGTTGATTATGTCAATCAAAAGTAAAAAGGTCTGAACTCTAGAAATAAAAAAAACTGGAATTTTGCAATGAATTAGGCAAGCCAGCCAGTCAGCTTCCAAAATGAGGTTAACACAATTTCTAAAAAATAGATATCTGGTTGTGCTGCTTTGAGGTATTCGTGAGACAAAAAATCTTGTAAATAGTTGATTTTTTATATTGACGCTGCTTTTTGTCCACTCGCCTTGTACCCTACACATCGACTTTGGGAAACTGCGACTTTAGCCCTCACCCCGCTTAGATATGTACCTCAGATTCGGACGAGTTACAAAGTATAATTGAGAAAGAGTATATGCCCAAAAGCCTCCTCCATCCCCCTTCCCCCTCTCCCCCCGAAGAAATTGTCCTGGAATAAGGTAATAAAGACATTTATAAGGTTGTTATTACACCCACCGTTTAACTTTTTGCTGAAAGTCAAGTTAGTCCAAAAAAACGCCACGAAAGAGTCCCAGCAATACTCCCTGGAGTAGTTCGAATGTTTTTGTTGCTAGCTGTCTGCCTTCCTGGGAGTTTCTTGAAACTTTAGCATTCTGGAAGAAAACCTTCAGCAGATATATGAAATATCAAGAGCCATTTATTTTTAAACTGCAGGCAGGCTATTTATTTCTAGCTTCTTTTGGAGCTTCTGAATCCTTAATCTATCATAAGTTTTTTTCTATTTCGTTTAATGTTTTGTCAATATTTCTTGAACGGTGTAGAAAAGCTGAGCTTTGCTTCTCCCAGGTTGTGTGGTGCAAATTTTTCACCCTTTGAAGTAGAATTGTGTTCTGCTGTGAAAAAAGCATTGAATTGAGCTACTGTACATTGAGGTTAAATTCGTCTTTCTTCTCTAGCTAACAGAGAACGTCAATTGGCGTCTGGAAATTTCCATGATCGGCTAATGAGCTTGTTAAGTGAAAAATATGGAACAGAATGTGTGGAAGAAAGTGATGATGGTATATCGATAACGATTACTGTTGATGGTGTTACTGCTGTTATAGATCTTGAAACTTTGGTAAGCCATTTATCTTGTATTTAAGACCCTAGCTGAAGATCAAAAAGTGTTTTCAAACATTTGAAGTTTTCTTTACAAGCAATGTTTGTTTGTCTGCTTCTTCCTCAAAACATTGCTTGACATTGCTTGCTTGACAAGGAAAGATATGCTAAATTTGTTGCGCAATTTTTAGGAAAGTTGCAAACACATTTTTAGCCTGACGCAAGCAAAAAACGTTTGACAAACGTTGTTATGTCATAAAGTAAAACATGATGCTTAATAGGAATCAATTTCAAATGTTTGAAAAGATGTTCTTTCGTTTCGCAAAGGCCTGAAAGTCTCTAGTCTCACTACAACAGTCTTTTGTATTTGGCTTCTGTGTTACGTTGCTGGATAACGGCATCAGCTCAAAATCTGAACTTGGTCTTTAAGTCTCAACTAGGACCATTTTTTTGGACTGCAACATTATGTGACTTGACTGTTAGTGAAAAGTGTCTATAAATTCAGGTACTTAGAGTCGTGTAGTAAGACTAGGAAAGGCGATTCTTTATTACTGTAAAATAGAATTAAGAATGTGTAGCTCTAGGCATTCTGATAGAAAATAATTTTTCCCAGAATCTCGATCTTTTTCTTCGAGAACCTTGGTTGTTGCTCATTTACGTGGCCTAAATGAGGGTCCTGGTCTGTGAATCTTAGGTGCTTAAAACTACATTACACCAACGGTTGTAGAACATTGTGATGAACTAACGCACAAATAACGTTGTGATGAACTAACACACATAATTGAGCAGTGTGAAGGTTTATCTCTAAGTACGAGGGTTATTCAATAACACAGAAGCTTTTCTCTAAGCATTCCCAACCATGTTTTACGTCCTCATCCTTTGCACTACTTCAAATACGTTTTATGTTTTGGTTTTCAAGGCTTAAGCTTTCAAAATCTTAGCGTTTTGCCTCCGCTGTTCCATTTCTTTAGTTGAAAAGCTAAAGTGTATTTGAATAGAGCATTTAATATTCTTTTGTAGTCTGTGGAGTGTGTGGATGAATCACTACATCATCTTATTACGACGACTGTCAGTAATCTGAATCAAGCAATGACACCTATAACCACATAATTCTTGGCTTTACTGGATTGCTTTTCAAGGCCATTGCTCACATCCACATGGACAAAAAAGGTCAGTTACTTATAAAGGTAGTGATAAAACCATAAGACGGTGTTAATGAGGTCTTGTGCCAATTCAAGAAGAAAATGCGAATGAAAGAAAGTAGACATGGTCTGGAGTAGTCTAGAGCTTGCCTATTCTGACAATACATTTTGAGCATGAAGATAGACATTATAGATAAATTGATGATTGTTGATATCGATGGACAACATAAAAACTCCGAAAACTATCAACTAAATAGCCAAGGTTGCTTTTATACATATTAAAGTAAGTGCATCTTTTAACTCTATTTGAGAAACAATGTTCGTTTCAGAATAAAATCATTTTCTGCTTCCCGCTGACTTTAATATCTCGTTAAAAAACAATGTTACACTTTTTTTAATAAGCAACCGCTCGATAAGCAACAGGGCTTAACTGACCTTAACATTAAGCAACTTGGGGCTCAATTGAATTGCTGTAAGCAACTAAGAAGTCAAACAACCAAGCTTATTCTCTTTCGTGTTGTTAAGAAATCGTTCGTTATTATGTTTTGCATGTTGAAGTTCTTTAGCTAATGTTTTTCCACTTGCTGTCTCCCAAAAGTTGTGTTGTAGGCCTAACAGTTGACGATTTTCACCCGCAAAGTCAGGGGTGGTTGTTAGGTACAAAACATTTTAAGCAACTTTTAAGCAACTTTGAGGGCTGAAATGTCTAAAACTTTGAGCAACTTTGAGGGCTGGACAAAAGTCAAGTTGCTTATTAAAAAGAAAAGTTATTTGCAAAGAAATTATACGCAAAGAAGTTATTTGCTACTGGCATTTCAAACTTTTTAGAAAAAGGGCCTGTCCAACTCTTATAGGCTCTGGCCAAACAGGAAACATTGGCAAAGCAATAAAGCATAGTTTGTCAAAAACTTGAAATGTTCGTGTCAAACACAATATTTGACTGTTTGGCCAAAACACACAACATTTACCTTAAACATTTTTGCTTGATATTGATAAGAGCATAAAATTTCGAGTCAATTCTGCATGTCAAGCAATGTGTTTTGACGTGGCCAAACGGTTAAACATTGCTTCTAAACAGAATCTTGAAATGTTTGTCCAACAATGTTTGATCGTTTGAACAAGGCCTTATGATTAGAGAACATCAACATGTTTTGTTGTGAGCAGAAACATCCGTAGACCTATTCAACTTCGGGGATTGTATGACGAGTAAACTTTTCCGATGATGGAGAAAATACATGCACCAGCGCACTTAAGTAGGAGTGTCCCGGGTATTGCTCCCTGGGAAAGTTCCATCTCTCCAGAGTCGCTTTGGAAGCCATTGTTCGACTCAAATAAGGAAATCTAGCTTTTTTTCACCAACCATTTTGCTGATCAACTCATATTTTCGAGACACATTTAGAAATAAATGGGGGGTTTGCACGCGCACACACCCCCATATGGTACGCCATTGATTGTAAGTTCCCTTTCTCCAACTCAGGGTAGTGGAAATGGGGTGTCCATGCATAGCTTATAGTGTAACGAGGTTACCTTTAAAATGTTGTTTACCTTGAAAATGTCCTATTCGGAATGGAGTTGGGGTGTCCATGCACAGCTAAACTAGAAGTTCAGCAAGGTCGACATGTACCTTGGAAATAAAGCTATTTGATCTTTAGAGACTTGCTTTGAACCCTACATTGTTTGGAGAAGAGATGGTGAGGGCTATGCAGCGTCATTGATATCTTTTTTACAACATATTAACGTTCTTAGGTGCAAACCTACATTTCAATTACTAAGGCTAACCTAAAAGAGCAGACGTAAATCTGAGAATGCTATAGAATGTGAGTTGTAGATAGTATGGTTGTGTTAAGTGGTGTTTTGAGGGAAAATGCGGTGACTAGTATCATTTCCCTTCCCCTTTATAACTATTTCTTTGCCCTTTCGGCTTCTTCTTTAACGTGGTGTTTCCTTAGAGTCGTGTGTTTTCATTTGTTCGTCTAATTTATATCTTCTTCGAGATCCTAATAGACTATGTGTATAGCCAAGAGATAGATTGATAGGAGAGACATTTGGGGTCGTGCAAAACTGGGAGTCATCATCATTAGAATCACCATTGTGTTCCTCATCATCATCATGGTATCATAAACATAATTGTCATCATCATCATAATTATCATCATCAACATCATCGTCGTCATCATCCTCATTATCTTCATCATCATCATCGCCATATTGCCATGATCATCGTCATCAGAAGCATCAGTAGTATTATCTTGGTTTTTATCATCATCAGCTTCATCATCATCATCGCTAACATCATCACCATCATTATCATCATCGTCATCACCGTACTGCCGTGATCATTGTGATCATATGAAGCAGCAGTAGGTATCTTAGTCATTATCATCATCGTCATCATCATCATCGCCATCATCATTATCATCATCACCATTATAATCACCATAATCATCACCATCGTCATCATCATCATCACCATCATTATTATCATCATCACCATTATAATCACCATAATCATCACCATTCTAATTACCATAATCACCATCATCATCATCATCATCATCATCATCATCATCATCATCATCATCATCATCATCATCATCATCAGTATAGTCATAATCATCATTTACAGGTTTTTTAAGTACATGCAAGCAAAAAACAGCGAGTCACAGAAACTAGACGGAAACTTTTTTCCCTTGAAAACAGCATCTTTATCTTTCGAAGTAATCAAAAACATTTAAATCATTTGTATGAGTTGATAATTCATTCTGAATTCAGCATTTGGAAAGGTGAGGAAATGCATCATGCTCTGAACTAATAAATAAGCTGTTGGGTGAGTGATATGAGTTTTCAATTGATCATTTTAATTAAGTGAAAATTCTTCAAGATTAGTAAAAGACACCGTTAATTATCATCTTTAAGTTGAGAGATCTCGGCTGCCTTGACCTGCTCAAACTGAGGAGTAAAGAGAACAGAAGAAAGGAAGTCAACGTACAGATACAACGTAGGAAAGAAAACATCGTTGCTAGAGATTCAGTCGCTCATTTTCTAAAACTAGCAGAATTGAAACAGTCAAGTGATGGAGCATTTTAGCTCTGGAAGAGTTTTTGCAAGGTTGCTGATTCTTGCGATTGTCATCGTCGTCATTGCGAAGGAAGAAATGGTGGAGGCAAGAAAAAGACCGAAAAGAGAACCAAAGGTATGACTTATAGTTTTGGAGCTCATTTTGATTTTCTAGGAAACTTACGTATCTCTCACGAAAGAGGTCACTTATACGACAGTTCTTCCTCTTAAGCATTGAATTGTTTCACACACACTCTTTTTTTATAAGAACCAGGAAATTTTGATCGAGGCTGGCTGTTCTTAAATTTTTGCCGTTTTTGAGCCTGAAATGTTCTTAATCTGCTCTTAATTCCTTGGTTACTAAGATATCTATATTTTTTTTCAATAATGTATAAGGTGGTACTAGGTTTGTGTTAAAATGCAGCATTCTTTGCTTGTCTATTTTTCTGTTTGCTTCCTTTTTACGTTCAGTCTGACACTGTCTTACATATTTAGCTGATATTCTTAGGGCTTTTGAAAAAGCCAGCGTCGGCTTGTTCTTAATTTGTTCTAAAAAATCTGGGCAAATCCAGGCTCGTCTTCTTATAGAATTGTTCTTATAAAAAGAGTGTAGAACACCTTAAAAAGGAACTCGAGGCTGAAAATTCTCAAAAAAGTTAAACAACTGTCGAGGCTCAGATGAAAAACTAAGAACATTTTTTCAAGACGATTTTTTCAACTAGGTAAATAAACGAATAACACCATATTTTCCATCGTAAAGGACCCAATTTGTATTTAAAGTTAGAAAACGAAGCAAGTTTAAATGAGTTCTCTGTAAAAAGAAAAATATAGAGAAAAATACCAAGAAAAATATATGTCAGTAAGGAACAATATAATAACTCCAGCCTCACCTCAGATCAAAGGTTCCTTCCTTGTAAAAAACATGTACTTTTTTTAAGAGATGAGCTTAATTTTCAGGAAATTAAAACTAGCTAAATCGACTAGAATCACTTAGTAACAGTTCCTTGATGATCGGATCTACTGGGAAATTTGATCTGACTTCTCACATACAAGTTTTTTATAGATTTTTATAAGAAAATAAGAAACTTTCCATCACTGAGATCTTCTCCTTTAATATCCATTAAATATGAGCACTTATAGTTTCTTAGAAGTTCTTTGAAGTAATTAGGGGACGGCAAAAAATTGTCACCTTACGTACGGTGCAGAAAATTAACAAAAATTCAGTTTCATAGTGGCAAAGGAAAACTTTGGTTCGGTTTGTACATAGGAGAGAAAAGATCTTCTTAAATCTGGGAAGCTTCTTAGTATTATCGAGGCAGTTTTGAAATTTTGGCCATCCCAGTACTGATATTGAACATTGTAACGTTTGACATGGAACCTTTTTTTGTGGAAGCAAGGTGCTTAATGTAAATCTACATGATCTTAGGTTCTACTGGGTGGCAATCAAGACAGCAAGATTGTTTGAAATCTGCTGTAATGTTTGATATCGTGTGTCGTGTCATTCATTCGGGGTCAGTCGTGCCGACCTATGTTTACACAATGTTTAGCCCAAAGGCGTTTCAAGTCTCAGGCGCCTTGGAAGTCACCCGTACATCACTCTTGCCTTTTAAGCCTGTTTCCATATGGTTGCAATTGACGTAAACTTTGCACCAAAGCCCAGCGCAAACAAAAATTTAAGCTAGGAGCATCAAGACGATCATCGAAAACATATTATGAAGATCGTCAGAAATCGTCGTGCTCGGGAAATAAATTTTTGGATGATCACGACGACTGAGGCGCCCGAAATTATCTCGGAAGAAAGAACGCGGGAAAGGAAACAAGACTTCATGTACTTACATTTGTAGCATCCCTCAAGCCAGGGTTTACTGTAGGTCTACTTTCCGAAAACCGTGCACGTGTGCCGTGCCGCTAGAAAATTGTCTAGCACACTTTATTCTAGAGTCAAATTTAAAAAAAAAGTACCTCTGAATGAAAAATAAATACCTAAAAGTAATATGAAAAAGTCGTTCCTGCTCACATTTTCTACGGACAGATATTAAAGAGCTAATCCGTTAAAACAGGGCTCTTCTAAAGTCAAGGTACGAAAACCAACGATAATGAAAATGTGCATGAATCGTGCATGCATCCATTTTGATGTATATGATGACACAACATCGTCTCTTGTGTTGGTCAGAGCGATGCACGCTTTAGGGCTTTAGCTTTATGTCGAATCGATGCATTTGCTGCACTGGGGCTGCACTGCAATAGAAAAGATGTTTGAAAGGTCTAGTTTTGAAAGTTTCTGCACGCTAAATTGTTTTAATATGAAGAACGCAGTGCCGAGTGGGTTACCCAAGAGGCAAGGATTTCATTTAAATGGTTTCTTTTTAAGTGCCTTTTGGGAATGAAATACCTTGCCTTTGACACTGGAGATAATGCTTTCATGTCTTAATGGAATGGTAACATCTTTTTGAAATACGGATATTTCTGAATGATACGTCCAGTGCTTTTGAAGACGAGCCTGTGTTGTTTTTTGAAACCTGTTTTCGTTGACTTTGGCAAAGAAACATGGAAAAGTTCTTAAGTTAATATATTATCAGCTTGAGCAAAAATTGCCACGATTTATCTGGAGTTAAAGGTAAATTTATGTTAATTAATTCAACTGGTACAAGCTTGTTGCTGGTTCCGTTTCGCACCACTAGGCCTTCGCTTCTGTCCTGGTACTGTACTGTCCCTAAACAGAGTGCAAGCAGAAGGAAAAACATTCCAGCTGGCTGGACGGAGAAAAAAAATGAGTTGGTTTTGATGTATAAAGCCATGGCGTAGTCTTCATTTCGCTGATACTGCTATTAGACCAAACCAGGGCCATGCCACCTCTAAAAAGGCGTTTTAGGTTGAAAACAAACGACTGTGGACTGGACTACTTGTCTATCAAGGTGAAAGCATGGTCTAAGGTGGACAGCTTATATGTAACAGTCAAAGTATCAGCACCTAAATTTCCTGTATTCTTTATTTTTGCAGTGTGCTCTTCGAATCAGCAAGGATGGCCGGTATGCAGTGGTTTGTGCAAGAACAAAGTCACAGCGCAAAGTAAGTATGTATAGTGAGTATATATCTCTGACATGAAGTATTACCTGGCAAGAATTTGCCGAACAGTTATAAGAATTAACATTTATTTTTCAAACCTAGAGTTTTGCAGCAATCCAATCGGTCGGAACTCCAGAACTTTTGTTTACAGCCCGGGTTGACTGCAACCCGCCTCAGAGGGTCAGCCCTTCTTCAGTCAAACGTTACCCTTCTCGAGGGTAGGGTTACCTTTTTGTAAATTTTTTCCATGTGAAGGTGGGTCAACACAACCCGGGGTCATTTTTCCGCGCCAAAAATTCAGCGCATGCGTTATTCTGTTTTTTATTTCAACAATATGGCGAACAACGAAGCCAAGCGATGGCAATGACATTGGAAAAGAAAAAGGGCAGAAAAATTGGCGTTGTGAGCCATTTTCATTAGACCCAAAATAATTATAACACATCCAATTTGGTGCCTGGGTTCCAGACCCAAACGCATGCGAGGAACAGCAAGCTGACCCGGGCTAAGTCTGCCAGCTGCGGAAGAAGCCACCCCGGGTTCGTGTAAACACTCACAAATCTTTTTATGAAGCAACGAGCTGCCCCGGGTTGAGAGCCAACCCGGGTTCGTGTAAACGGGCTCTTTTTAGGGCAACGTTTCGGGAGAGCTCCGTCTTCCATCATGGGGAAATGAGAACCGTGCTTCTTCCTCGGTTCTTCTCTTAAGTATTGCGTTGGTTGGATTTAAGTGCTTGAAAACCGCTAACCGAACCTGCTAGAAAGCTTGGATTTTCGAATCAGGATAACTTTTATTTGAGCCGTGATGGCCATTTGGCCTATGGCAGGACAGAGGTTAGGGTCGTTTAGAGTTTCTAGGGAACACGTGAAATATATCCAGGGAAGAAGGGAACATGTCCAAAATTAAAGGGAACGAGGGAACATTGGGAAAGAGGGATCAGGTAAAATCCTCCTTAACAATCCGCTTGACCATCAATCTGGAAAATATGCCTTCAAAACGACCCTCAGAGTCGTTTCTAAATGACAAGATTTGATTGCTCTAATTCTAGGCGTCAAAACTCAACGCTAGAGGGCAAGAAAACCGAAAAGAATAAAGAAAACCGATCTAAAATCTAAGGTATGTTGAACATACATTAGTCACATTGGTTATGTATATTTTTGTATTGCACATCATCGCATCCAAAGCGTTTTTTGCGTTTGCGGATTATTCAGTACTCGATTTGATTGCGCCTGATTGCCAAATTAAACGCTGTCAAATGTTCGCTACCCATACAAAATTTTAAAGAATTCCTCGTACGTTAACTTACTAAATAGCCTACAACTATAATCGATTAATTGTGCGAGGCTTATACTTGGGTGATACCAAATGTCCATTTGATCATACGACATCAAAAAAGGTTCTTAAGATAATTTCAGCAATACGCGATTCGTTGTAGTTTCCCTTCTTTTCTCGAAATCGGACGTGTTTAGCCTGGATGCTGAGAGCTCATTCGATGTGTTACTTAAGAATTTATGGTGATATTTTATGCTGGTATTAACCATTGGCGGATGTAATTCCCCATATGCTCAGCACTCAGCTTTCTGAGTCGCCCCATCACGCCATCACCCCCAGAGGAACTGATTCAGGTATTATGGTGGCTCAATGCATAACCGATGGTTCACTTTTTGAGATAAGCGAGTGATTTAACAGCTTGTGTCTGAGTATTCTGTTATTCAGCGTGTATGCTGTCACAGCATCGAACTAGTCGCGCTTGGCTGATTGCTGATCAAAACTAAACATGACCCAAACATCTTGAAGTACCGTATCTCGTCAGTGAGGGTTTGCAACTTTTTTTGCTTCCAAATGATCTGGTCATTCCTATTGCTAGAAGTTTTCATAATGACGACGGCATCAAAATAGGCGGTGTGACACAAGGGTCGCCATTTGTTCCTTTACTTTTCAAACTCTCATCATCGTAAATGCTTTCATACGATACGATTCGCTATGACTAATCTTATGAATCTTATTATCGTAAATGCGATTCGCTTTCACAAATCCCATGAATATGATCATCGTAAATGCTTCCATACGATTTGCTATGACTAATCCTATGAATCTAATCATCGTAAATGCTTCCATACGATTCGCTATGACTAACCCTATGAAACTTAGCATCGTTTTAATGCTTCTATACGATTCACTATGACTAACCCTCTGAATCTTATCATCGTTCATTGGTTCCGTACGATTCGCTATGACTAATCCTATGAATCTAAATTCTAATGCTTCCATGCGATTCCTTATGACTAATCCTATGAATCTAATGCTTCCATACGATTCGCTATGACTAATCCTATGAATCTAAATTCTAATGCTTCCATGCGATTCCTTATGACTAATCCTATGAATCTAATGCTTCCATACGATTCGCTATGACTAATCCTATGAATCTAATCATCGTGAATGCTTCCATCGATTCGCTATGACTTATCCTATGAATCTTATCATCGTTTAATGGTTCCGTACGATTCGCTATGACTAATCCTATGAATCTAAATTCTAATGCTTCCATACGATTCGTTATGACTAATCCTATGAATCTAATCATCGTAAATGCTTCCATCGATTCGCTATGACTAATCCTATGAATCTGATGCTTCCATACGATTCGCTGTGACTAATCCTATGAATCTAACCCTACTAACGTCAGAAGTGAAATGTTTGACTATGAAATTCACACTATACAATTCTTTACACAAAGAACTCTGCAAAGAAGAATTTTGGAAATCTCACACCAGACCAGGCATTGAAGCTTGCGAGATCATCCGACGGCAAGCGAAGAAACCGATTATTGATATGCAGAGAAAGAACATCAAACTGGGTGTCAGTGAATTCATTTCCAAGTAGCGACGTGGCTGTGAATTGCTATGCGAGAGAATTCCTGCAAGGGTTTTCATTGCAAAGACAAGAGAAGAAGGTTCGGTACAAGTTCACTTGCTGCTCATTGCCGTGAGATTGCAGGAAGCAAATATAAACAAATGACGTAGTCATCATGCAGATAAACAAAATTATATCAGATGCCAAGTGTTGTTATCTTTATTAAGCGTGGAAGTTGGGGTATAGAGCTATAACAAGACTCGTGTTTGAAGGACCGCTACACAATCTAATGTTTTGTTCTTATGTTGTCTTATGTAACGAGGTTTCTAAGTTTCAAATTGATACCGATGATTTTGTGTAATATAAAATTTGTGTAGAGAATCTGGGGTTTCACTGGTATAATATAAGTTATATTATACCAGTGAAAGTGGCTAAATGGGTTGATATGGCGTTACTTCCTCATAGTGCAATGGTTGTAGTTATGGTAGCAAAGAATATATGGGAACTGGCCTCTCAGTTTCTTCAATGGCAATAATACGGCAGTAAATAATAGCTTCAGAAATGATATGGCTTCTATGATATCAAGCAAAGAGAAAAATACTTTGTGTAACATTGTCTAAATCCACATCTGATTTTGCTTCAAACCAGAAACATGTTTTTTAACTTGAGATTCGCGATATATCTTCGAATTTCGTTTCTGTGTGTTTGGACTTGCTAAAAAAATATCGACTTTCAGTCATTAACAAATGTATATTTTTGTTGTTTCTTGCTGTTTAGTTCAACAGCGAAAACTACAGTTCATGCATCGCAAGTCTATGTTTTAGCACAGTGGCTGCTTCACTCCACTCGCATTACCCTGGTTAGCATTCTAAAATTCGTAGACCAAAGCAGTGAGTGGACCCTTAAGCCCATGATCAAACTAATGATCAAACATTATTTGTCAAAATGTATGAACTTTGCTTTGAACATGATGTTTAACCTTCTGAGACTGCACAAAACATAACTTGTCATCAAACACCTTCTGGTTGAAACAAAAGGAAATGTTTTCGACGTTTCGAAAGAATTGACAAGCGAATTTCGCTTAGTAATGTTTTGATACTTGACCAAACAATCAAACATTGTTTGGTGAGCAAATCTCAATGTTTTGTCTTAATCAGTTTGTAAAAAAAGTGTCTTCTGTTTTACTATAAAGTTACGAGAATAAAAGACACAAAATACTAGACTAACTACCCAATTCTTTATCAAAAATATGTACTGCAAAATACTGAGAAATATCATTTTCAATTAAAAAATGCTTCTATAAATTACGGATAATTGTAAAAATATATACACTCTTTTTTTATAAGAAACTAAGATTTTTTCAGTACTCAAAGTTTCGTAGGATTTGGACAATTTTGGTACTGAAAGTTTCTTAGCAGTTTCTTAGGGATCAAATTTTTGTAGTGCCAAAACAGGTAATTGACCCTTCAATTTGATAAATAGAAGAAGCAATGCAATTCAAATTTGAATCAGCCGTTTTTTTTATAAAAATATACTATATTTCTAATTCTAAAGATTGTTGAGACCTGCGAGTTTCTTATCATTTTGGGTCGAGTACTAAAAGTTTCTTAACCAATATTAATCTCAGTACTGAGTTTCTTATAAACAGGTTTCTTATAAAAAAGAGTGTATTTCTATTTCTAAAAAATGCTGATTAGTATCTTCTGATTTACAAATTCCGCATTTTTACAAAATAGCCAATATACGAACGTCTTAAAATTGAATGTTTCTATTAAAATAGTTATCAAACGTCTTACTGTTGAAATAGTTGTTAAAACTTCTCATAAGTTACTAAATGGAAGGACGTAATTTTATACTGTATGTTGATGCAAATGGTGTAGTTTTTAAAAGTACAAGCATAGTTATAGGCATGGGTATAGGTGTATGGAAAATGCTTCTTACCTAGATTGTGCTAACCGGTAAGGCTTACCCACATCCGTATTTAACGGTTTTCGCTGTTTAACGTACAAACAACGTCTCTAATTATAGACGAATTTATTCTTCAAATTTTATAAACATGTGTTTCCCTCTCTTGACTTGGTGTCTACAACTTATCCGTTCTCGGTACATAAATCACCATTCTTAATAAAAGGTATTGCACATTGCGTGTAGGATAAGATTTTTTTAGTGTGTTGCCTTCTAAGACTTGTCTATTGTTGTGGAAAGGGGACGAATACTGTTTTTTAAAGAGATTAATAAGTATTTGATCATGCCGTGCATTAAGCAGTCTATTACTAAACAGGTTACGTGCTTTTGAGCTAGACCCCTTTGTTTTTTACATATTATTCATTTCTTCTGTCCCAAACACTTTCATGTCTGGTGTCTTCTTCACTACGTTAAAAAGTGCAGACATTGCGGTCAAGGCTGGTCATATATACTAATTTAGCACATCGAATTGCAAAATATCTTAGCAGGCAATCTTTATGTGTAGTAATGAATTAAACCCAGTCAAAAGAGCGAATCTCAGTCAAATTGCATTCAGTCTCAGGTGCATCAGCATCATTTGCATTCAGGAATTCACCACTTTATTACTCGAAGGCATGGTGCATAACTATGTAGGCCTGGGTGGCACAAAATTTTCAGTCCTCATTGGATGAAAGACTGAAAGGTATTTTCAAAGACGGAGGCATACTCACTCGATACCATATTCGCTTCTTGTACAGTCACCTTAAATCATCCTGTACAATCATTCAATAACTATCATTGCTGCAATGCAGAGAGAGTAGAAATAAAGGGAAGCCTTTCGCTGCAAAGCATTCTGGTATGGTGTGAAGAAACCTTCAAGTAACCCGGCAATGTGCAAATATATCACGTTCTTATACTGGATTTTGACTTTGTTACCGTAATACCAAACATGCCTTTCGAAGCACAATTCTGAGTGTCAGAGAAGTCGTTATCCATAAGGACTCATCTGTGATCGTTTTCTGTTATTCTAGTTGCCTCTTCGTAAGAAGGAAGCTCATCCATTAGTTCATTATCACTGGTTGCCTCTTGATAAGTTGGCAAACTATCAGTTCTAGGTATAACACTAGTTCTTTCATTCGCTGTAAATGTCTGCAATGTAGAAGGCAATGAAGATGTCATTGTTGAAGTTCTTATTGAGCGATTACGTTGTCTCCAAGCATCTATCGCTTCTCTATATCTCTGTAGATCTCTTCTTGTTCTCCACGGTTTATAAATTTTGCTGTATATTTGATATAAAAGCCAAAGGATCCCCAACACTGCAAATATAATCACTGTCCATGTGGACCTATCCATTCCTTGTACTTTATATTACGTTTTTGCAATTGTTAATGAATGCATGCTTTGATGGTTTGATGTCAATTCAAGGAGCCCAGTTCTACGTAGAAAACAGCAAAGTGTAGTAAAATACTTTATAGTTGAAACTGAAATGAAATGAAATGACAGCACGAGGCTATGTTACGGTCCTGTTTTTTTTTATTTTGCTAGTATCTTCGGTTTATCTACATACCTAATACGCAAATAATGAAAAAGCTTGGTGCATGTCTTGCGTTCACTAGAATGTAGCGCAAGCCCTCTATAGGCTTGCAGCTTGGCGCACTCACTCACTTAGGAGGTATCGCAAGCCGCAATGCCAGTCTAAACATATAATGAAGAAATTTAAAAAAGGATTCAGTACCAAGAAAAACGACAAATGTTAACGACGTTCTTGCATTACCCTTTATCAAATGGATAAGTGCATTACCCTTTGCCACTTGATAAAGGGTAATGCCCGAAACGTTATTAAAATTCGTCTTTTTTCTTGGTACTGAATCCTCTTTTTAACTCACGCTAGCGAATCTTTACGCACTACTGTGGTGGATACGCACTTCTGTGGTTGTATACGCACTACTGTGGTTGTATATTTTGCGTACTGTGGAGGTGTTTTTTTTGCGTACTTTGGTGGATGCGCACTACTGTACTGTGTTGGGTTATTATGCTTGATGTTGTGGGTTAAGCATAATAACCCACAACTAAAACATGATAACCCACCACAGTAGTGCGTATAGATTCGCTAGCGTGTAACTTATTTGATAGCACCACAGGCTATATTTCAGTTTAAACATAAAATGGGTGTTTCTGGCACAAAGGTCTCTTTGACAGATGTTGGAGTAGGGTCTCTTTGTCAGATATCCTTGTATCTTTGTAACTTGGTGGCCTGCCCTGGGTTGATTGTGTTTGCAAATTGGTACTTAATGAAATATAATGGATCAAAGAAAATATTGCACAAAAATCACCTCTAAAAATTCTGCTACAAAAATTAGCATTAATCATTTAACACATTAAAGAGTAAGGAATAATATCTATGAGTGTCACAGAATTATTCATTGATTGGTACTTTAAAACATTACATAAAGGCACAGACACATTATCAAAGGCACTAAAATCGGAAAACATGTTGATAAAACAGGACTTTATTGCTTTAACAAATTTTGTTCAAGTCCCTGAAATGATGCCAAGAGGCAATTTGCAAAAATTAACTTTGAGGTTCAGAAACTAGGGGCATTATAAAGGATATTTCCAACTTAAAACCATGATGTCAAAGCTGTGTATCTTTGGCACAATATGGCCCTCTTAAGGAAGGAAACAGGAAAACAATTTCAGATATTAAAAGGGGCACTCATTCCCCTTACAAAAGATTAAAATATCTGACTACATGACAAATGAAACCTATAAGTTTATAGATGGAAGAAAATTATAAAATATAACTAAATACCTATAAATATATTATAAAAATTGCATTAAAATCATAAGGAATATACAACTTTTCATTTTCGATTAAAAAACATTTATTATTAGAAATTCCAATTCAACTTAAGCTTTTTTGCATTACATAACATATTACAAAGAAAGAAGATGGTAAAAGAGGCAGAAATTGTTGGGCATTGACAATATTGAATATGGGGTAATTCTGGGACAAATCCTGGCTTTTCCCAACCAGCAAGAGCAGAGCCAATCAAGTTACCCAGACCACACTGGTGCTTCCAGATCTACAGAAACAGAAGTTATGGAACAGCTTTCAAGCAGTTGCATGACCAAATTTGCAAGGAAGTGGAAAACCCCCTTAAGTTCTATATACAGTGGTCTATACAGAAAAGAACACTATTAAGATGAAGACTGGTGCAGGTGTTTAGTAGCTTCTTCATAGCTTGGTGGCAACTCATTGAAATCTTGAAATGCTGTGACTAAATCATACGGAGGTGGTTGACCACAATTTGTCCTGTTAAAATCAATTGTAAAAGGGCTATTTGCAGCAAGAAAACTTGTCCTATGGGTGTCAGTTCCAGCCTGAAATGTCACTTGGTCATTGCTGTGATGGCAGCCTCCATTTGTATGATTTTCTTGTTCTCTATGGCTTAAGAAGTACTTTATGTAGCGTTTATAAATGAAGTATGCCCACACCAAGATGAAGCTCATAACAAGAAATACAGTTATCCATACAGCAGCTGTTCTTCGAGATGTCATTGCTCATTATCAATATATATGTCCATCTGCTGTCAGCAAAATGTTGGGCTCTCGTTACTAGGTCACTTTTACCTGCTGAAGATGACAGATGTTTTCACATATTCACATTGAAAATCTTGTTGCAAAGTTGATGAAATAATGAATTGTTGAACTTGTGGTAAAGATAAAGGGATTTGTATCTGCTGAGAAAGGAATTAATTACATATATTACATACAAAGCTGCTTTCATTTGTTTGAATCAAATCAAGCCATCAAGGCATTCTAGGCATTCATTACATTATAGGCTAAATGCTGTAATGTTATTAGACTACTCTCCTCCCTATATAATACTCTGCGAACTACATGTACAAAATACAGACCTGTGTATTAAACTTGGTAAATAGCTTGGTATTTAATTATGAATGAGTGCCCCTTTTCTTATTTCCGGAAACTCTAATGATAAGTCTGAAGACCTTTAATCGTCACAAGAATGTTTTGATTACCCTTCCTATTAGCTTGGCTAGTTGGTCAACGACAACGTCATCAACACAACATCGCTAATTTCAATTTCATTCTCATCTCTCTTTAGGCCTAAACGACTCGAAAGGATAAAAGTTAATAAATCATGACAAACTTACTTTACTGTTGTACTTTGAATAAGCTTGGTGTAGTTCTACCTCAGCTCGTTTTGATGGCAGAATTAAAAATTGCTTTGCGGACAGGAAAAGACACTTACGATCTCACGATCAGATCGGATCATCCTTCCCTTCTCTTTTGATAACAATAAAAAAACATAAGTGCCTTCGCAGTTGAGACAATGGAGACAAATAAAAACTGCCACGCAGCGTCCTTACGATCATCATCATCATCATTGAAGGGGCTGTTGCATCCTGTTGTAATCTAGCAGACTCTTTGTGTCAGAAGCTCAGTGTGGTCAGGATTTGAGTCCAGCCACGGTAACGTCACAGCAAGGGTCGAGGTCTAGATTAGTTAACCTACTAAAAAAATCCTAGCGACTGGTGCTAAAACACCATTTCACCTTCACCATCTTCTCCTTCATCATCATCGTCATCGTCATCATCATCATCATCATCATCATCATCATCATCATCCCCATAATCGAAGTAAATTTATCCGTTGATAACATTTTGGTTGAAACTGTTTCGTGCTATTCCATTGGACATGCTTTAATCAATTTTCAACAGTTATGCAATTGATCAAAAGTGGTTCAGTTCTTTCAACCACAATTAGGAAGAAATCTGCCAAGTTTTGAGTCTACAATGGTACAATCCTCGACAAAATTATGAGACAAACTGAAATTTTCTTTAATATTTCTTATCTTTGCATTTTACCCCCCCCCCCTTACTCAATGTTGATCAAATGGCGTGCAATTGTTTCATTATCACTCAACATTGATCCAAGGGAGGAAGGGGGAGTGAGCTATTGATCAGCGAAGCTGAAGTTATGGAATTGAAGAAGTCTTGGTGCTCCATCTTGTAAACAATTTGAATCTGGAAACATCTTCTCTTAAATCAATAGTTCCAAAGTTTTGTCTTTTAATAGAAAAACGTTTAAGATCACAATGTGGCCATAAAGCCAACGGCCCCGAACAATCTCCATACAAGCTCAGTGTCCAAATGTCAAATACAAGAAAGATGAGGTCTTTGTCTCCGTTTGTAAACAAATTGCATCTGGAAAGATCTTCTTCTCTTAAATCAATAGTTCCAAAGCTTTGTCTTTTATTAAAACCTCCTTTAAAACCAATGTTTGAACTATGTGGCCCAAAGGCAAACCGTTCCGGACAATCTCAATCGGCAAGCTCAGTGTCCAAATGTGAAATACAAGAAAGATGAGGTCTTTGGCTCCGTTTTGTAAACAATTTGTATCTGAAAACATCTTCTTCTCTTAAATCAATAGTTCCAAAGTTTCCTTTTTTAACAGAAACTACTTTAAAAGCAACGTCTGATCAATGTGCCAAAAAGCAAACTGTCAGTGACAATCTCAATAGCCAAGCTCAGCGTCCAAATGTCAAATACAAGAAAGATGAAGTCTTTGGCTCCCTCTTGTAAACAATTTGAATCTGAAAACATCTTCTTCTCTTAAATCAATAGTTCAAAAGTTTCGTTTTCTAACAGAAACTACTTTAAAAGCAACGTCTGAACAATGTGCCAAGAAGCAAACTGTCAGTGACAATCTCAATAGGCAAGCTCAGCGTCCAAATGTGAAATACAAGAAAGATGAAGTCTTTGGCTCCGTCTTGCAAACAATTTGTATCAGAAAACATATTCTTCTCTAAAATTAATAGTTCCAAAGCTTCGTGTTTTAATAAAACCACTTTTAAAACCAATGTTTGAACTATGTGGCCCAAAGGCAAACCGTTGTGGACAATCTCAATCGGCCAGCTCAGCGTCCAAATGTCAAGTATATGAAAGATGAAATCTTTGGCTCCGTTTTGTAAACAAATTGCATCTGAAAAAATATTCTTCTCTAAAATTAATAGTTCCAAAGTTTCGTTTTTATACAGAAACTACTTTAAAAGCAATGTCTGAACAATGTGCCAAGAAGCAAACTGTCAGTGACAATCTCAATAGGCAAGCTCAGCGTCCAAATGTCAAATATAAGAAAGATGAAGTCTTTGGCTCCGTCTTGTAAACAATTTGAATCTGAAAACATCTTCTTCTCTTAAGTCAATAGTTCCAAAGTTTCGAATTTTAACAGAAACTACTTTAAAAGCAACGTCTGAACAATGTACCAAGAAGCAAACTGTCAGTGACAATCTGAATAGGCAAGCTCAGTGTCAAAGTGTCAAATACAAGAAAGATGAAGTCTTTGGCTCTGTCTTGTAAACAATTTGAATCTGAAAACATCTTCTTCTCTTAAATCAATAGTTCCAAAGTTTCGTCTTTTAATAAAACCTCCTTTGAAACAAAATTTTTGTACTATGTGGCCCAAAAAGCAAACCGTCCATGGCAATCTCAATAGGCAAGATCAGTGTCCAAATGTGAAATACAAGAAAGATGAAGTCTTTGGCTCCGTCTTGCAAACAATTTGTATCTGAAAACATATTCTTCTCTAAAATTAGTAGTTCCACAGTTTCGTCTTTTAATATAACTTCCTTAAAACCAATGTTGGAGCTATGTGGCCCAAAGGCAAACCGTTCTGGACAATCTCAATAGGCAAGCTCAGTGTCCAAATGTGAAATACATGAAAGATGAAGTCTTAGGCTCCGTCTTGCAAACAATTTGTATCTGAAAACATCTTCTTTTCTTAAATCAATGGTTCCAAAGTTACGCCTTTTAACATAAACTCCGTTAAAACCAACATCTGAACAATATAACCAAAAGGTAACCGTCCCTGACAATCTCAATAGGCAAGCTCAGCGTCCAAATGTCAAATACAAGAAAGATGAGGTCTTTGGCTCCGTCTTGTAAACAATTTGAATCTGAAAACATCTTCTTCTCTTAAATCAATAGTTCCAAAGTTTCCTTTTTTAACAGAAACTACTTTAAAAGCAACGTCTGAACAATGTGCCAAGAATCAAACTGTCAGTGACAATCTCAATAGGCAAGCTCAGTGTCCAAGTGTCAAATACAAGAAAGATGAGGTCTTTGGCTCCGTCTTGTAAACAATTTGAATCTGAAAACATCTTCTTCTCTTAAATCAATAGTTCCAAAGTTTCCTTTTTTAACAGAAACTACTTTAAAAGCAACGTCTGATCAATGTGCCAAAAAGCAAACTGTCAGTGACAATCTCAATAGGCAAGCTCAGCGTCCAAATGTCAAATATAAGAAAGATGAGGTCTTTGGCTCCGTCTTGTAAACAATTTGAATCTGAAAACATCTTCTTCTCTTAAATCAATAGTTCCAAAGTTTCCTTTTTTAACAGAAACTACTTTAAAAGCAACGTCTGAACAATGTGCCAAGAATCAAACTGTCAGTGACAATCTCAATAGGCAAGCTCAGTGTCCAAGTGTCAAATACAAGAAAGATGAGGTCTTTGGCTCCGTCTTGTAAACAATTTGAATCTGAAAACATCTTCTTCTCTTAAATCAATAGTTCCAAAGTTTCCTTTTTTAACAGAAACTACTTTAAAAGCAACGTCTGATCAATGTGCCAAAAGCAAACTGTCAGTGACAATCTCAATAGGCAAGCTCAGCGTCCAAATGTCAAATATAAGAAAGATGAGGTCTTTGGCTCCGTCTTGTAAACAAACTTTGAATCTGAAAACATCTTCTTCTCTTAAATCAATAGTTCCAGTTCCAAAGATTCATTTTTAAGAGAAACTACTTTAAAAGCAACGTCTGAACAATGTGCCAAGAATCAAACTGTCAGTGACAATCTCAATAGGCAAGCTCAGTGTCCAAGTGTCAAATACAAGAAAGATGAGGTCTTTGGCTCCGTCTTGTAAACAATTTGAATCTGAAAATATCTTCTTCTCTTAAATCAATAGTTCCAAAGTTTCGTTTTTAACAAAAACTACTTTAAAAGCAACGTCTGATCAATGTGCCAAAAAGCAAACTGTCAGTGACAATCTGAATAGGCAAGCTCAGTGTCCCAATGTCAAATATAAGAAAGATGAGGTCTTTGGCTCCGTCTTGTAAACAATTTGAATCTGAAAACATATTCTTCTCTTAAATCAATAGTTCCAGAGATTCATTTTTTAACAGAAACTACTTTAAAAGCAACGTCTGAACAATGTGCCAAGAATCGAACTGTCAGCGACAATCTCAATAGGCAAGCTCAGTGTCCAAGTGTCAAATACAAGAAAGATGAGGTCTTTGGCTCCGTCTTGTAAACAATTTGAATCTGAAAACATCTTCTTCTCTTAAATCAATAGTTCCAAAGTTTCCTTTTTAACAGAAACTACTTTAAAAGCAACGTCTGATCAATGTGCCAAAAGCAAACTGTCAGTGACAATCTCAATAGGCAAGCTCAGCGTCCAAATGTCAAATACAAGAAAGATGAGGTCTTTGGCTCCGTCTTGTAAACAATTTGAATCTGAAAACATCTTCTTCTCTTAAATCAATAGTTCCAAAGTTTCCTTTTTTAACAGAAACTACTTTAAAAGCAACGTCTGATCAATGTGCCAAAAAGCAAACTGTCAGTGACAATCTCAATAGGCAAGCTCAGCGTCCAAATGTCAAATAAAAGAAAGATGAAGTCTTTGGCTCCGTCTTGTAAACAATTTGAATCTGAAAAAGTCTTCTTTTCTTAAATCAATAGTTCCAAAGTTTCCTTTTTTAACAGAAACTACTTTAAAAGCAACGTCTGATCAATGTGCCAAAAAGCAAACTGTCAGTGACAATCTCAATAGGCAAGCTCAGCGTCCAAATGTCAAATATAAGAAAGATGAGGTCTTTGGCTCCATCTTACAAAACAATTTTTATCTCAAAACGTATTCTTCTCTAAAATAAATAGTTCCAGAGATTCATTTTTTAACAGAAACTACTTTAAAAGCAACGTCTGAACAATGTGCCAAGAATCAAACTGTCAGTGACAATCTCAATAGGCAAGCTCAGTGTCCAAGTGTCAAATACAAGAAAGATGAGGTCTTTGGCTCCGTCTTGTAAACAATTTGAATCTGAAAACATCTTCTTCTCTTAAATCAATAGTTCCAAAGTTTCCTTTTTTAACAGAAACTACTTTAAAAGCAACGTCTGATCAATGTGCCAAAAGCAAACTGTCAGTGACAATCTCAATAGGCAAGCTCAGCGTCCAAATGTCAAATATAAGAAAGATGAGGTCTTTGGCTCCGTCTTGTAAACAATTTGAATCTGAAAACATCTTCTTCTCTTAAATCAATAGTTCCAAAGTTTCATTTTTAACAGAAACTACTTTAAAAGCAACGTCTGAACAATGTGCCAAGAATCAAACTGTCAGTGACAATCTCAATAGGCAAGCTCAGTGTCCAAGTGTCAAATACAAGAAAGATGAGGTCTTTGGCTCCGTCTTGTAAACAATTTGAATCTGAAAACATCTTCTTCTCTTAAATCAATAGTTCCAAAGTTTCCTTTTTTAACAGAAACTACTTTAAAAGCAACGTCTGATCAATGTGCCAAAAAGCAAACTGTCAGTGACAATCTCAATAGGCAAGCTCAGCGTCCAAATGTCAAATATAAGAAAGATGAGGTCTTTGGCTCCGTCTTGTAAACAATTTGAATCTGAAAACATCTTCTTCTCTTAAATCAATAGTTCCAAAGTTTCCTTTTTTAACAGAAACTACTTTAAAAGCAACGTCTGAACAATGTGCCAAGAATCAAACTGTCAGTGACAATCTCAATAGGCAAGCTCAGTGTCCAAGTGTCAAATACAAGAAAGATGAGGTCTTTGGCTCCGTCTTGTAAACAATTTGAATCTGAAAACATCTTCTTCTCTTAAATCAATAGTTCCAAAGTTTCCTTTTTTAACAGAAACTACTTTAAAAGCAACGTCTGATCAATGTGCCAAAAAGCAAACTGTCAGTGACAATCTCAATAGGCAAGCTCAGCGTCCAAATGTCAAATATAAGAAAGATGAGGTCTTTGGCTCCGTCTTGTAAACAATTTGAATCTGAAAACATCTTCTTCTCTTAAATCAATAGTTCCAAAGTTTCCTTTTTTAACAGAAACTACTTTAAAAGCAACGTCTGATCAATGTGCCAAAAAGCAAACTGTCAGTGACAATCTCAATAGGCAAGCTCAGTGTCCAAGTGTCAAATACAAGAAAGATGAGGTCTTTGGCTCCGTCTTGTAAACAATTTGAATCTGAAAACATCTTCTTCTCTTAAATCAATAGTTCCAAAGTTTCCTTTTTTAACAGAAACTACTTTAAAAGCAACGTCTGATCAATGTGCCAAAAGCAAACTGTCAGTGACAATCTGAATAGGCAAGCTCAGTGTCCCAATGTCAAATATAAGAAAGATGAGGTCTTTGGCTCCGTCTTGTAAACAATTTGAATCTGAAAACATATTCTTCTCTTAAATCAATAGTTCCAGAGATTCATTTTTTAACAGAAACTACTTTAAAAGCAACGTCTGAACAATGTGCCAAGAATCAAACTGTCAGTGACAATCTCAATAGGCAAGCTCAGTGTCCAAGTGTCAAATACAAGAAAGATGAGGTCTTTGGCTCCGTCTTGTAAACAATTTGAATCTGAAAACATCTTCTTCTCTTAAATCAATAGTTCCAAAGTTTCCTTTTTTAACAGAAACTACTTTAAAAGCAACGTCTGATCAATGTGCCAAAAAGCAAACTGTCAGTGACAATCTCAATAGGCAAGCTCAGCGTCCAAATGTCAAATATAAGAAAGATGAGGTCTTTGGCTCCGTCTTGTAAACAATTTGAATCTGAAAACATCTTCTTCTCTTAAATCAATAGTTCCAAAGTTTCCTTTTTTAACAGAAACTACTTTAAAAGCAACGTCTGATCAATGTGCCAAAAAGCAAACTGTCAGTGACAATCTCAATAGGCAAGCTCAGCGTCCAAATGTCAAATATAAGAAAGATGAGGTCTTTGGCTCCGTCTTGTAAACAATTTGAATCTGAAAACATCTTCTTCTCTTAAATCAATAGTTCCAAAGTTTCCTTTTTTAACAGAAACTACTTTAAAAGCAACGTCTGATCAATGTGCCAAAAGCAAACTGTCAGTGACAATCTCAATAGGCAAGCTCAGCGTCCAAATGTCAAATATAAGAAAGATGAGGTCTTTGGCTCCGTCTTGTAAACAATTTGAATCTGAAAACATCTTCTTCTCTTAAATCAATAGTTCCAAAGTTTCCTTTTTTAACAGAAACTACTTTAAAAGCAACGTCTGATCAATGTGCCAAAAAGCAAACTGTCAGTGACAATCTCAATAGGCAAGCTCAGCGTCCAAATGTCAAATATAAGAAAGATGAGGTCTTTGGCTCCATCTTACAAAACAATTTTTATCTCAAAACGTATTCTTCTCTAAAATAAATAGTTCCAGAGATTCATTTTTTAACAGAAACTACTTTAAAAGCAACGTCTGAACAATGTGCCAAGAATCAAACTGTCAGTGACAATCTCAATAGGCAAGCTCAGTGTCCAAGTGTCAAATACAAGAAAGATGAGGTCTTTGGCTCCGTCTTGTAAACAATTTGAATCTGAAAACATCTTCTTCTCTTAAATCAATAGTTCCAAAGTTTCCTTTTTTAACAGAAACTACTTTAAAAGCAACGTCTGATCAATGTGCCAAAAAGCAAACTGTCAGTGACAATCTCAATAGGCAAGCTCAGCGTCCAAATGTCAAATACAAGAAAGATGAGGTCTTTGGCTCCGTCTTGTAAACAATTTGAATCTGAAAACATCTTCTTCTCTTAAATCAATAGTTCCAAAGTTTCCTTTTTTAACAGAAACTACTTTAAAAGCAACGTCTGATCAATGTGCCAAAAAGCAAACTGTCAGTGACAATCTCAATAGGCAAGCTCAGCGTCCAAATGTCAAATATAAGAAAGATGAGGTCTTTGGCTCCGTCTTGTAAACAATTTGAATCTGAAAACATCTTCTTCTCTTAAATCAATAGTTCCAAAGTTTCCTTTTTTAACAGAAACTACTTTAAAAGCAACGTCTGATCAATGTGCCAAAAGCAAACTGTCAGTGACAATCTCAATAGGCAAGCTCAGCGTCCAAATGTCAAATATAAGAAAGATGAGGTCTTTGGCTCCGTCTTGTAAACAATTTGAATCTGAAAACATCTTCTTCTCTTAAATCAATAGTTCCAAAGTTTCCTTTTTTAACAGAAACTACTTTAAAAGCAACGTCTGATCAATGTGCCAAAAAGCAAACTGTCAGTGACAATCTCAATAGGCAAGCTCAGCGTCCAAATGTCAAATATAAGAAAGATGAGGTCTTTGGCTCCGTCTTGTAAACAATTTTATCTGAAAACATCTTCTTCTCTTAAATCAATAGTTCCAGAGATTCATTTTTAACAGAAACTACTTTAAAAGCAACGTCTGAACAATGTGCCAAGAATCAAACTGTCAGTGACAATCTCAATAGGCAAGCTCAGCGTCCAAATGTCAAATATAAGAAAGATGAGGTCTTTGGCTCCGTCTTGTAAACAATTTGAATCTGAAAACATCTTCTTCTCTTAAATCAATAGTTCCAAAGTTTCCTTTTTAACAGAAACTACTTTAAAAGCAACGTCTGATCAATGTGCCAAAAGCAAACTGTCAGTGACAATCTCAATAGGCAAGCTCAGCGTCCAAATGTCAAATACAAGAAAGATGAGGTCTTTGGCTCCGTCTTGTAAACAATTTGAATCTGAAAACATCTTCTTCTCTTAAATCAATAGTTCCAAAGTTTCCTTTTTTAACAGAAACTACTTTAAAAGCAACGTCTGATCAATGTGCCAAAAGCAAACTGTCAGTGACAATCTCAATAGGCAAGCTCAGCGTCCAAATGTCAAATAAAAGAAAGATGAGGTCTTTGGCTCCGTCTTGTAAACAATTTGAATCTGAAAACATCTTCTTCTCTTAAATCAATAGTTCCAAAGTTTCCTTTTTTAACAGAAACTACTTTAAAAGCAACGTCTGATCAATGTGCCAAAAAGCAAACTGTCAGTGACAATCTCAATAGGCAAGCTCAGCGTCCAAATGTCAAATATAAGAAAGATGAGGTCTTTGGCTCCGTCTTGTAAACAATTTGAATCTGAAAACATCTTCTTCTCTTAAATCAATAGTTCCAAAGTTTCCTTTTTTAACAGAAACTACTTTAAAAGCAACGTCTGATCAATGTGCCAAAAAGCAAACTGTCAGTGACAATCTCAATAGGCAAGCTCAGCGTCCAAATGTCAAATATAAGAAAGATGAGATCTTTGGCTCCGTTTTGTAAACAATTTGTATCTGAAAACATCTTCTTCTTTTAAATCAATAGTTCCAGAGATTCATTTTTTAACAGAAACTACTTTAAAAGCAATGTCTGAACAATGTGCCAAGAATCAAACTGTCAGTGACAATCTCAATAGGCAAGCTCAGCGTCCAAATGTCAAATACAAGAAAGATGAGGTCTTTGGCTCCGTCTTGTAAACAATTTGAATCTGAAAACATCTTCTTCTCTTAAATCAATAGTTCCAAAGTTTCCTTTTTTAACAGAAACTACTTTAAAAGCAACGTCTGATCAATGTGCCAAAAAGCAAACTGTCAGTGACAATCTCAATAGGCAAGCTCAGCGTCCAAATGTCAAATATAAGAAAGATGAGGTCTTTGGCTCCGTCTTGTAAACAATTTGAATCTGAAAACATCTTCTTCTCTTAAATCAATAGTTCCAAAGTTTCCTTTTTTAACAGAAACTACTTTAAAAGCAACGTCTGATCAATGTGCCAAAAAGCAAACTGTCAGTGACAATCTCAATAGGCAAGCTCAGCGTCCAAATGTCAAATATAAGAAAGATGAGGTCTTTGGCTCCGTCTTGTAAACAATTTGAATCTGAAAACATCTTCTTCTCTTAAATCAATAGTTCCAAAGTTTCCTTTTTTAACAGAAACTACTTTAAAAGCAACGTCTGATCAATGTGCCAAAAGCAAACTGTCAGTGACAATCTCAATAGGCAAGCTCAGCGTCCAAATGTCAAATATAAGAAAGATGAGGTCTTTGGCTCCGTCTTGTAAACAATTTGAATCTGAAAACATCTTCTTCTCTTAAATCAATAGTTCCAAAGTTTCCTTTTTTAACAGAAACTACTTTAAAAGCAACGTCTGATCAATGTGCCAAAAAGCAAACTGTCAGTGACAATCTCAATAGGCAAGCTCAGCGTCCAAATGTCAAATACAAGAAAGATGAGGTCTTTGGCTCCGTCTTGTAAACAATTTGAATCTGAAAACATCTTCTTCTCTTAAATCAATAGTTCCAAAGTTTCCTTTTTTAACAGAAACTACTTTAAAAGCAACGTCTGATCAATGTGCCAAAAAGCAAACTGTCAGTGACAATCTCAATAGGCAAGCTCAGCGTCCAAATGTCAAATATAAGAAAGATGAGGTCTTTGGCTCCGTCTTGTAAACAATTTGAATCTGAAAACATCTTCTTCTCTTAAATCAATAGTTCCAAAGTTTCCTTTTTTAACAGAAACTACTTTAAAAGCAACGTCTGATCAATGTGCCAAAAAGCAAACTGTCAGTGACAATCTCAATAGGCAAGCTCAGAGTCCAAATGTCAAATATAAGAAAGATGAGGTCTTTGGCTCCATCTTACAAAACAATTTTTATCTCAAAACGTATTCTTCTCTAAAATAAATAGTTCCAGAGATTCATTTTTTGACAGAAACTACTTTAAAAGCAACGTCTGAACAATGTGCCAAGAATCAAACTGTCAGTGACAATCTCAATAGGCAAGCTCAATGTCCAAGTGTCAAATACAAGAAAGATGAGGTCTTTGGCTCCGTCTTGTAAACAATTTGAATCTGAAAACATCTTCTTCTCTTAAATCAATAGTTCCAAAGTTTCCTTTTTTAACAGAAACTACTTTAAAAGCAACGTCTGAACAATGTGCCAAGAATCAAACTGTCAGTGACAATCTCAATAGGCAAGCTCAGTGTCCAAGTGTCAAATACAAGAAAGATGAGGTCTTTGGCTCCCTCTTGTAAACAATTTGAATCTGAAAACATCTTCTTCTCTTAAATCAATAGTTCCAAAGTTTCCTTTTTTAACAGAAACTACTTTAAAAGCAACGTCTGATCAATGTGCCAAAAAGCAAACTGTCAGTGACAATCTCAATAGGCAAGCTCAGCGTCCAAATGTCAAATAAAAGAAAGATGAGGTCTTTGGCTCCGTCTTGTAAACAATTTGAATCTGAAAACATCTTCTTCTCTTAAATCAATAGTTCCAAAGTTTCCTTTTTTAACAGAAACTACTTTAAAAGCAACGTCTGATCAATGTGCCAAAAAGCAAGCTGTCAGTGACAATCTCAATAGGCAAGCTCAGCGTCCAAATGTCAAATATAAGAAAGATGAGGTCTTTGGCTCCATCTTACAAAACAATTTTTATCTCAAAACGTATTCTTCTCTAAAATAAATAGTTCCAGAGATTCATTTTTTAACAGAAACTACTTTAAAAGCAACGTCTGAACAATGTGCCAAGAATCAAACTGTCAGTGACAATCTCAATAGGCAAGCTCAGTGTTTAAGTGTCAAATACAAGAAAGATGAGGTCTTTGGCTCCGTCTTGTAAACAATTTGAATCTGAAAACATCTTCTTCTCTTAAATCAATAGTTCCAAAGTTTCCTTTTTTAACAGAAACTACTTTAAAAGCAACGTCTGATCAATGTGCCAAAAAGCAAACTGTCAGTGACAATCTCAATAGGCAAGCTCAGCGTCCAAATGTCAAATACAAGAAAGATGAGGTCTTTGGCTCCGTCTTGTAAACAATTTGAATCTGAAAACATCTTCTTCTCTTAAATCAATAGTTCCAAAGTTTCCTTTTTTAACAGAAACTACTTTAAAAGCAACGTCTGATCAATGTGCCAAAAAGCAAACTGTCAGTGACAATCTCAATAGGCAAGCTCAGCGTCCAAATGTCAAATAAAAGAAAGATGAGGTCTTTGGCTCCGTCTTGTAAACAATTTGAATCTGAAAACATCTTCTTCTCTTAAATCAATAGTTCCAAAGTTTCCTTTTTTAACAGAAACTACTTTAAAAGCAACGTCTGATCAATGTGCCAAAAAGCAAACTGTCAGTGACAATCTCAATAGGCAAGCTCAGCGTCCAAATGTCAAATATAAGAAAGATGAGGTCTTTGGCTCCGTCTTGTAAACAATTTGAATCTGAAAACATCTTCTTCTCTTAAATCAATAGTTCCAAAGTTTCCTTTTTTAACAGAAACTACTTTAAAAGCAACGTCTGATCAATGTGCCAAAAGCAAACTGTCAGTGACAATCTCAATAGGCAAGCTCAGCGTCCAAATGTCAAATATAAGAAAGATGAGATCTTTGGCTCCGTTTTGTAAACAATTTGTATCTGAAAACATCTTCTTCTTTTAAATCAATAGTTCCAGAGATTCATTTTTTAACAGAAACTACTTTAAAAGCAATGTCTGAACAATGTGCCAAGAATCAAACTGTCAGTGACAATCTCAATAGGCAAGCTCAGCGTCCAAATGTCAAATATAAGAAAGATGAGATCTTTGGCTCCGTCTTGTAAACAATTTGAATCTGAAAACATCTTCTTCTCTTAAATCAATAGTTCCAAAGTTTCCTTTTTTAACAGAAACTACTTTAAAAGCAACGTCTGATCAATGTGCCAAAAAGCAAACTGTCAGTGACAATCTCAATAGGCAAGCTCAGCGTCCAAATGTCAAATACAAGAAAGATGAGGTCTTTGGCTCCGTCTTGTAAGCAATTTGAATCTGAAAACATCTTCTTCTCTTAAATCAATAGTTCCAAAGTTTCCTTTTTTAACAGAAACTACTTTAAAAGCAACGTCTGATCAATGTGCCAAAAAGCAAACTGTCAGTGACAATCTCAATAGGCAAGCTCAGCGTCCAAATGTCAAATAAAAGAAAGATGAGGTCTTTGGCTCCGTCTTGTAAACAATTTGAATCTGAAAACATCTTCTTCTCTTAAATCAATAGTTCCAAAGTTTCCTTTTTTAACAGAAACTACTTTAAAAGCAACGTCTGATCAATGTGCCAAAAGCAAACTGTCAGTGACAATCTCAATAGGCAAGCTCAGCGTCCAAATGTCAAATATAAGAAAGATGAGGTCTTTGGCTCCGTCTTGTAAACAATTTGAATCTGAAAACATCTTCTTCTCTTAAATCAATAGTTCCAAAGTTTCCTTTTTTAACAGAAACTACTTTAAAAGCAACGTCTGATCAATGTGCCAAAAAGCAAACTGTCAGTGACAATCTCAATAGGCAAGCTCAGCGTCCAAATGTCAAATATAAGAAAGATGAGATCTTTGGCTCCGTTTTGTAAACAATTTGTATCTGAAAACATCTTCTTCTTTTAAATCAATAGTTCCAGAGATTCATTTTTTAACAGAAACTACTTTAAAAGCAATGTCTGAACAATGTGCCAAGAATCAAACTGTCAGTGACAATCTCAATAGGCAAGCTCAGTGTCCAAGTGTCAAATACAAGAAAGATGAGGTCTTTGGCTCCGTCTTGTAAACAATTTGAATCTGAAAACATCTTTTTCTCTTAAATCAATAGTTCCAAAGTTTCCTTTTTTAACAGAAACTACTTTAAAAGCAACGTCTGATCAATGTGCCAAAAGCAAACTGTCAGTGACAATCTCAATAGGCAAGCTCAGCGTCCAAATGTCAAATATAAGAAAGATGAGGTCTTTGGCTCCGTCTTGTAAACAATTTGAATCTGAAAACATCTTCTTCTCTTAAATCAATAGTTCCAAAGTTTCCTTTTTTAACAGAAACTACTTTAAAAGCAACGTCTGAACAATGTGCCAAGAATCAAACTGTCAGTGACAATCTCAATAGGCAAGCTCAGTGTCCAAGTGTCAAATACAAGAAAGATAAGGTCTTTGGCTCCGTCTTGTAAACAATTTGAATCTGAAAACATCTTCTTCTCTTAAATCAATAGTTCCAAAGTTTCCTTTTTTAACAGAAACTACTTTAAAAGCAACGTCTGATCAATGTGCCAAAAAGCAAACTGTCAGTGACAATCTCTATAGGCAAGCTCAGCGTCCAAATGTCAAATATAAGAAAGATGAGCTCTTTGGCTCCGTCTTGTAAACAATTTGAATCTGAAAACATCTTCTTCTCTTAAATCAATAGTTCCAAAGTTTCCTTTTTTAACAGAAACTACTTTAAAAGCAACGTCTGATCAATGTGCCAAAAAGCAAACTGTCAGTGACAATCTCAATAGGCAAGCTCAGCGTCCAAATGTCAAATATAAGAAAGATGAGGTCTTTGGCTCCATCTTACAAAACAATTTTTATCTCAAAACGTATTCTTCTCTAAAATAAATAGTTCCAGAGATTCATTTTTTAACAGAAACTACTTTAAAAGCAACGTCTGAACAATGTGCCAAGAATCAAACTGTCAGTGACAATCTCAATAGGCAAGCTCAGTGTCCAAGTGTCAAATACAAGAAAGATGAGGTCTTTGGCTCCGTCTTGTAAACAATTTGAATCTGAAAACATCTTCTTCTCTTAAATCAATAGTTCCAAAGTTTCCTTTTTTAACAGAAACTACTTTAAAAGCAACGTCTGATCAATGTGCCAAAAAGCAAACTGTCAGTGACAATCTCAATAGGCAAGCTCAGCGTCCAAATGTCAAATATAAGAAAGATGAGGTCTTTGGCTCCGTCTTGTAAACAATTTGAATCTGAAAACATCTTCTTCTCTTAAATCAATAGTTCCAAAGTTTCCTTTTTTAACAGAAACTACTTTAAAAGCAACGTCTGAACAATGTGCCAAGAATCAAACTGTCAGTGACAATCTCAATAGGCAAGCTCAGTGTCCAAGTGTCAAATACAAGAAAGATGAGGTCTTTGGCTCCGTCTTGTAAACAATTTGAATCTGAAAACATCTTCTTCTCTTAAATCAATAGTTCCAAAGTTTCCTTTTTTAACAGAAACTACTTTAAAAGCAACGTCTGATCAATGTGCCAAAAGCAAACTGTCAGTGACAATCTCAATAGGCAAGCTCAGCGTCCAAATGTCAAATATAAGAAAGATGAGGTCTTTGGCTCCGTCTTGTAAACAATTTGAATCTGAAAACATCTTCTTCTCTTAAATCAATAGTTCCAAAGTTTCCTTTTTTAACAGAAACTACTTTAAAAGCAACGTCTGATCAATGTGCCAAAAAGCAAACTGTCAGTGACAATCTCAATAGGCAAGCTCAGCGTCCAAATGTCAAATATAAGAAAGATGAGATCTTTGGCTCCGTTTTGTAAACAATTTGTATCTGAAAACATCTTCTTCTTTTAAATCAATAGTTCCAGAGTTTCATTTTTTAACAGAAACTACTTTAAAAGCAACGTCTGAACAATGTGCCAAGAATCAAACTGTCAGTGACAATCTCAATAGGCAAGCTCAGTGTCCAAGTGTCAAATACAAGAAAGATGAGGTCTTTGGCTCCGTCTTGTAAACAATTTGAATCTGAAAACATCTTCTTCTCTTAAATCAATAGTTCCAAAGTTTCCTTTTTTAACAGAAACTACTTTAAAAGCAACGTCTGATCAATGTGCCAAAAAGCAAACTGTCAGTGACAATCTCAATAGGCAAGCTCAGCGTCCAAATGTCAAATATAAGAAAGATGAGGTCTTTGGCTCCGTCTTGTAAACAATTTGAATCTGAAAACATCTTCTTCTCTTAAATCAATAGTTCCAAAGTTTCCTTTTTTAACAGAAACTACTTTAAAAGCAACGTCTGAACAATGTGCCAAGAATCAAACTGTCAGTGACAATCTCAATAGGCAAGCTCAGTGTCCAAGTGTAAAATACAAGAAAGATAAGGTCTTTGGCTCCGTCTTGTAAACAATTTGAATCTGAAAACATCATCTTCTCTTAAATCAATAGTTCCAAAGTTTCCTTTTTTAACAGAAACTACTTTAAAAGCAACGTCTGATCAATGTGCCAAAAAGCAAACTGTCAGTGACAATCTCAATAGGCAAGCTCAGTGTCCAAATGTCAAATATAAGAAAGATGAGGTCTTTGGCTCCGTCTTGTAAACAATTTGAATCTGAAAACATCTTCTTCTCTTAAATCAATAGTTCCAAAGTTTCCTTTTTTAACAGAAACTACTTTAAAAGCAACGTCTGAACAATGTGCCAAGAATCAAACTGTCAGTGACAATCTCAATAGGCAAGCTCAGTGTCCAAGTGTCAAATACAAGAAAGATGAGGTCTTTGGCTCCGTCTTGTAAACAATTTGAATCTGAAAACATCTTCTTCTCTTAAATCAATAGTTCCAAAGTTTCCTTTTTTAACAGAAACTACTTTAAAAGCAACGTCTGATCAATGTGCCAAAAAGCAAACTGTCAGTGACAATCTCAATAGGCAAGCTCAGTGTCCAAGTGTCAAATATAAGAAAGATGAGATCTTTGGCTCCGTTTTGTAAACAATTTGTATCTGAAAACATCTTCTTCTTTTAAATCAATAGTTCCAGAGATTCATTTTTTAACAGAAACTACTTTAAAAGCAACGTCTGATCAATGTGCCAAAAAGCAAACTGTCAGTGACAATCTCAATAGGCAAGCTCAGTGTCCAAGTGTCAAATACAAGAAAGATGAGGTCTTTGGCTCCGTCTTGTAAACAATTTGAATCTGAAAACATCTTCTTCTCTTAAATCAATAGTTCCAAAGTTTCCTTTTTCAACAGAAACTACTTTAAAAGCAACGTCTGAACAATGTGCCAAGAATCAAACTGTCAGTGACAATCTCAATAGGCAAGCTCAGCGTCCAAGTGTCAAATACAAGAAAGATAAGGTCTTTGGCTCCGTCTTGTAAACAATTTGAATCTGAAAACATCTTCTTCTCTTAAATCAATAGTTCCAAAGTTCCCTTTTTTAACAGAAACTACTTTAAAAGCAACGTCTGATCAATGTGCCAAAAGCAAACTGTCAGTGACAATCTCAATAGGCAAGCTCAGCGTCCAAATGTCAAATATAAGAAAGATGAGGTCTTTGGCTCCGTCTTGTAAACAATTTGAATCTGAAAACATCTTCTTCTCTTAAATCAATAGTTCCAAAGTTTCCTTTTTTAACAGAAACTACTTTAAAAGCAACGTCTGATCAATGTGCCAAAAAGCAAACTGTCAGTGACAATCTCAATAGGCAAGCTCAGAGTCCAAATGTCAAATATAAGAAAGATGAGGTCTTTGGCTCCATCTTACAAAACAATTTTTATCTCAAAACGTATTCTTCTCTAAAATAAATAGTTCCAGAGATTCATTTTTTAACAGAAACTACTTTAAAAGCAACGTCTGAACAATGTGCCAAGAATCAAACTGTCAGTGACAATCTCAATAGGCAAGCTCAGTGTCCAAGTGTCAAATACAAGAAAGATGAGGTCTTTGGCTCCGTCTTGTAAATAATTTGAATCTGAAAACATCTTCTTCTCTTAAATCAATAGTTCCAAAGTTTCCTTTTTTAACAGAAACTACTTTAAAAGCAACGTCTGATCAATGTGCCAAAAGCAAACTGTCAGTGACAATCTCAATAGGCAAGCTCAGCGTCCAAATGTCAAATACAAGAAAGATGAGGTCTTTGGCTCCGTCTTGTAAACAATTTGAATCTGAAAACATCTTCTTCTCTTAAATCAATAGTTCCAAAGTTTCCTTTTTTAACAGAAACTACTTTAAAAGCAACGTCTGATCAATGTGCCAAAAAGCAAACTGTCAGTGACAATCTCAATAGGCAAGCTCAGTGTCCAAATGTCAAATATAAGAAAGATGAGGTCTTTGGCTCCGTCTTGTAAACAATTTGAATCTGAAAACATCTTCTTCTCTTAAATCAATAGTTCCAAAGTTTCCTTTTTTAACAGAAACTACTTTAAAAGCAACGTCTGAACAATGTGCCAAGAATCAAACTGTCAGTGACAATCTCAATAGGCAAGCTCAGTGTCCAAGTGTCAAATACAAGAAAGATGAGGTCTTTGGCTCCGTCTTGTAAACAATTTGAATCTGAAAACATCTTCTTCTCTTAAATCAATAGTTCCAAAGTTTCCTTTTTTAACAGAAACTACTTTAAAAGCAACGTCTGATCAATGTGCCAAAAGCAAACTGTCAGTGACAATCTCAATAGGCAAGCTCAGTGTCCAAGTGTCAAATATAAGAAAGATGAGATCTTTGGCTCCGTTTTGTAAACAATTTGTATCTGAAAACATCTTCTTCTTTTAAATCAATAGTTCCAGAGATTCATTTTTTAACAGAAACTACTTTAAAAGCAACGTCTGATCAATGTGCCAAAAAGCAAACTGTCAGTGACAATCTCAATAGGCAAGCTCAGTGTCCAAGTGTCAAATACAAGAAAGATGAGGTCTTTGGCTCCGTCTTGTAAACAATTTGAATCTGAAAACATCTTCTTCTCTTAAATCAATAGTTCCAAAGTTTCCTTTTTCAACAGAAACTACTTTAAAAGCAACGTCTGAACAATGTGCCAAGAATCAAACTGTCAGTGACAATCTCAATAGGCAAGCTCAGCGTCCAAGTGTCAAATACAAGAAAGATAAGGTCTTTGGCTCCGTCTTGTAAACAATTTGAATCTGAAAACATCTTCTTCTCTTAAATCAATAGTTCCAAAGTTTCCTTTTTTAACAGAAACTACTTTAAAAGCAACGTCTGATCAATGTGCCAAAAAGCAAACTGTCAGTGACAATCTCAATAGGCAAGCTCAGCGTCCAAATGTCAAATATAAGAAAGATGAGGTCTTTGGCTCCGTCTTGTAAACAATTTGAATCTGAAAACATCTTCTTCTCTTAAATCAATAGTTCCAAAGTTTCCTTTTTTAACAGAAACTACTTTAAAAGCAACGTCTGATCAATGTGCCAAAAAGCAAACTGTCAGTGACAATCTCAATAGGCAAGCTCAGTGTCCAAGTGTCAAATACAAGAAAGATGAGGTCTTTGGCTCCGTCTTGTAAACAATTTGAATCTGAAAACATCTTCTTCTCTTAAATCAATAGTTCCAAAGTTTCCTTTTTTAACAGAAACTACTTTAAAAGCAACGTCTGATCAATGTGCCAAAAGCAAACTGTCAGTGACAATCTCAATAGGCAAGCTCAGCGTCCAAATGTCAAATATAAGAAAGATGAGATCTTTGGCTCCGTTTTGTAAACAATTTGAATCTGAAAACATCTTCTTCTCTTAAATCAATAGTTCCAAAGTTTCCTTTTTAACAGAAACTACTTTAAAAGCAACGTCTGATCAATGTGCCAAAAGCAAACTGTCAGTGACAATCTCAATAGGCAAGCTCAGCGTCCAAATGTCAAATATAAGAAAGATGAGGTCTTTGGCTCCGTCTTGTAAACAATTTGAATCTGAAAACATCTTCTTCTCTTAAATCAATAGTTCCAAAGTTTCCTTTTTTAACAGAAACTACTTTAAAAGCAACGTCTGAACAATGTGCCAAGAATCAAACTGTCAGTGACAATCTCAATAGGCAAGCTCAGTGTCCAAGTGTCAAATACAAGAAAGATGAGGTCTTTGGCTCCGTCTTGTAAACAATTTGAATCTGAAAACATCTTCTTCTCTTAAATCAATAGTTCCAAAGTTTCCTTTTTTAACAGAAACTACTTTAAAAGCAACGTCTGATCAATGTGCCAAAAAGCAAACTGTCAGTGACAATCTCAATAGGCAAGCTCAGCGTCCAAATGTCAAATATAAGAAAGATGAGGTCTTTGGCTCCGTCTTGTAAACAATTTGAATCTGAAAACATCTTCTTCTCTTAAATCAATAGTTCCAAAGTTTCCTTTTTTAACAGAAACTACTTTAAAAGCAACGTCTGATCAATGTGCCAAAAAGCAAACTGTCAGTGACAATCTCAATAGGCAAGCTCAGCGTCCAAATGTCAAATATAAGAAAGATGAGGTCTTTGGCTCCGTTTTGTAAACAATTTGTATCTGAAAACATCTTCTTCTCTTAAGTCAATAGTTCCAGAGATTCATTTTTTAACAGAAACTACTTTAAAAGCAACGTCTGATCAATGTGCCAAAAGCAAACTGTCAGTGACAATCTCAATAGGCAAGCTCAGCGTCCAAATGTCAAATATAAGAAAGATGAGGTCTTTGGCTCCGTTTTGTAAACAATTTGTATCTGAAAACATATTCTTCTCTTAAATCAATAGTTCCAAAGTTTCCTTTTTTAACAGAAACTACTTTAAAAGCAACGTCTGAACAATGTGCCAAGAATCAAACTGTCAGTGACAATCTCAATAGGCAAGCTCAGTGTCCAAGTGTCAAATACAAGAAAGATGAGGTCTTTGGCTCCGTCTTGTAAACAATTTGAATCTGAAAACATCTTCTTCTCTTAAATCAATAGTTCCAAAGTTTCCTTTTTTAACAGAAACTACTTTAAAAGCAACGTCTGATCAATGTGCCAAAAAGCAAACTGTCAGTGACAATCTCAATAGGCAAGCTCAGCGTCCAAATGTCAAATATAAGAAAGATGAGGTCTTTGGCTCCATCTTACAAAACAATTTTTATCTCAAAACGTATTCTTCTCTAAAATAAATAGTTCCAGAGATTCATTTTTTAACAGAAACTACTTTAAAAGCAACGACTGAACAATGTGCCAAGAATCAAACTGTCAGTGACAATCTCAATAGGCAAGCTCAGTGTCCAAGTGTCAAATACAAGAAAGATGAGGTCTTTGGCTCCGTCTTGTAAACAATTTGAATCTGAAAACATCTTCTTCTCTTAAATCAATTGTTCCAAAGTTTCCTTTTCTAACAGAAACTACTTTAAAAGCAACGTCTGATCAATGTGCCAAAAAGCAAACTGTCAGTGACAATCTCAATAGGCAAGCTCAGCGTCCAAATGTCAAATATAAGAAAGATGAGGTCTTTGGCTCCGTCTTGCAAACAATTTGAATCTGAAAACATCTTCTTCTCTTAAATCAATAGTTCCAAAGTTTCCTTTTTTAACAGAAACTACTTTAAAAGCAACGTCTGAACAATGTGCCAAGAATCAAACTGTCAGTGACAATCTCAATAGGCAAGCTCAGTGTCCAAGTGTCAAATACAAGAAAGATGAGGTCTTTGGCTCCGTCTTGTAAACAATTTGAATCTGAAAACATCTTCTTCTCTTAAATCAATAGTTCCAAAGTTTCCTTTTTTAACAGAAACTACTTTAAAAGCAACGTCTGAACAATGTGCCAAGAATCAAACTGTCAGTGACAATCTCAATAGGCAAGCTCAGCGTCCAAATGTCAAATATAAGAAAGATGAGGTCTTTGGCTCCGTCTTGTAAACAATTTGAATCTGAAAACATCTTCTTTTCTTAAATCAATAGTTCCAAAGTTTCCTTTTTTAACAGAAACTACTTTAAAAGCAACGTCTGATCAATGTGCCAAAAAGCAAACTGTCAGTGACAATCTCAATAGGCAAGCTCAGCGTCCAAATGTCAAATATAAGAAAGATGAGGTCTTTGGCTCCATCTTACAAAACAATCTTTATCTCAAAACGTATTCTTCTCTAAAATAAATAGTTCCAGAGATTCATTTTTTAACAGAAACTACTTTAAAAGCAACGTTTGAACAATGTGCCAAGAATCAAACTGTCAGTTACAATCTCAATAGGCAAGCTCAGTGTCCAAGTGTCAAATACAAGAAAGATGAGGTCTTTGGCTCCGTCTTGTAAACAATTTGAATCTGAAAACATCTTCTTCTCTTAAATCAATAGTTCCAAAGTTTCCTTTTTTAACAGAAACTACTTTAAAAGCAACGTCTGATCAATGTGCCAAAAAGCAAACTGTCAGTGACAATCTCAATAGGCAAGCTCAGCGTCCAAATGTCAAATATAAGAAAGATGAGGTCTTTGGCTCCGTCTTGTAAACAAAATTGAATCTGAAAACATCTTCTTCTCTTAAATCAATAGTTCCAAAGTTTCCTTTTTTAACAGAAATTACTTTAAAAGCAACGTCTGATCAATGTGCCAAAAAGCAAACTGTCAGTGACAATCTCAATAGGCAAGCTCAGCGTCCAAATGTCAAATATAAGAAAGATGAGGTCTTTGGCTCCGTTTTGTAAACAATTTGTATCTGAAAACATCTTGTTCTCTTAAATCAATAGTTCCAGAGATTCATTTTTTAAGAGAAACTACTTTAAAAGCAACGTCTGAACAATGTGCCAAGAATCAAACTGTCAGTGACAATCTCAATAGGCAAGCTCAGTGTCCAAGTGTCAAATACAAGAAAGATGAGGTCTTTGGCTCCGTCTTGTAAACAATTTGAATCTGAAAACATCTTCTTCTCTTAAATCAATAGTTCCAAAGTTTCCTTTTTTAACAGAAACTACTTTAAAAGCAACGTCTGATCAATGTGCCAAAAAGCAAACTGTCAGTGACAATCTCAATAGGCAAGCTCAGCGTCCAAATGTCAAATATAAGAAAGATGAGGTCTTTGGCTCCGTCTTGTAAACAATTTGAATCTGAAAACATCTTCTTCTCTTAAATCAATAGTTCCAAAGTTTCCTTTTTTAACAGAAACTACTTTAAAAGCAACGTCTGATCAATGTGCCAAAAGCAAACTGTCAGTGACAATCTCAATAGGCAAGCTCAGCGTCCAAATGTCAAATATAAGAAAGATGAGATCTTTGGCTCCGTTTTGTAAACAATTTGTATCTGAAAACATCTTCTTCTCTTAAATCAATAGTTCCAAAGTTTCCTTTTTTAACAGAAACTACTTTAAAAGCAACGTCTGATCAATGTGCCAAAAAGCAAACTGTCAGTGACAATCTCAATAGGCAAGCTCAGCGTCCAAATGTCAAATATAAGAAAGATGAGGTCTTTGGCTCCGTCTTGTAAACAATTTGAATCTGAAAACATCTTCTTCTCTTAAATCAATAGTTCCAAAGTTTCCTTTTTTAACAGAAACTGCTTTAAAAGCAACGTCTGATCAATGTGCCAAAAAGCAAACTGTCAGTGACAATCTCAATAGGCAAGCTCAGCGTCCAAATGTCAAATATAAGAAAGATGAGGTCTTTGGCTCCATCTTACAAAACAATTTTTATCTCAAAACGTATTCTTCTCTAAAATAAATAGTTCCAGAGATTCATTTTTTAACAGAAACTACTTTAAAAGCAACGTCTGAACAATGTGCCAAGAATCAAACTGTCAGTGACAATCTCAATAGGCAAGCTCAGTGTCCAAGTGTAAAATACAAGAAAGATAAGGTCTTTGGCTCCGTCTTGTAAACAATTTGAATCTGAAAACATCATCTTCTCTTAAATCAATAGTTCCAAAGTTTCCTTTTTTAACAGAAACTACTTTAAAAGCAACGTCTGATCAATGTGCCAAAAAGCAAACTGTCAGTGACAATCTCAATAGGCAAGCTCAGCGTCCAAATGTCAAATACAAGAAAGATGAGGTCTTTGGCTCCGTCTTGTAAACAATTTGAATCTGAAAACATCTTCTTCTCTTAAATCAATAGTTCCAAAGTTTCCTTTTTTAACAGAAACTACTTTAAAAGCAACGTCTGAACAATGTGCCAAGAATCAAACTGTCAGTGACAATCTCAATAGGCAAGCTCAGTGTCCAAGTGTCAAATACAAGAAAGATGAGGTCTTTGGCTCCGTCTTGTAAACAATTTGAATCTGAAAACATCTTCTTCTCTTAAATCAATAGTTCCAAAGTTTCCTTTTTTAACAGAAACTACTTTAAAAGCAACGTCTGATCAATGTGCCAAAAAGCAAACTGTCAGTGACAATCTCAATAGGCAAGCTCAGCGTCCAATTGTGAAATACAAGAAAGATAAAGTCTTTGGCTCCGGGTTGTAAACAATTTGAATCTGAAAACATATTCTTCTCTAAAGTTAATAGTTCCAAAGTTTCGTTTTTTAGCAGAAATTACTTTAAACGCAACCTCTGAACAATGTGCCAAGAAGCATACTGCCACTGACAATCTGAATAGGCAAGCTCAGTGTCCAAATGTCAAATACAAGAAAGATCAAGTCTTTGGCTCTCTCTTGTCAATAATTTGTATCTGAAAACATCTTTTTCTCTTAAATCAATAGTTCCAAAGTTTCGCCTTTTACTAAAACAACTTTTAAAACCAATGTTTGAACTATGTGGTTCAAAGGCAAACCGTTCCGGACAATCTCAATCGGCAAGCTCAGTGTCCAAATGTCAAATACATGAAAGATGAAGTCTTTGGCTCCGTCTTGTAAACAATTTGAATCTGAAAACATATTCTTCTCTAAAATTTATAGTTCCAAAGTTTCCTTTTTTAACAGAAACTACTTTAAAAGCAACGTCTGAACAATGTGCCAAGATCCAAACTGTCAGTGACAATCTGAATAGGCAAGCTCAGCGTCCAAATGTCAGATGTTAAGTATACTATGTTATACAGCTGTACATTAAGTATATACGCATATGGCTGCGTTTATTGTGCATACAATGTAATTAAGTATACTACGATATACAGCTCTACTTTGAGTATATAGATGTAACTTGTGCCTATACGCATATGGCTGCGTTTATGGTGCATACAATGTAATTAAGTATACTACGGTATACAGCTCTACTTTGAGTATATAGATGTAACTTGTGCCTATACGCATATGGCTGCGTTTATGGTGCATACAATGTAATTAAGTATACTACGGTATACAGCTCTACTTTGAGTATATAGATGTAACTTGTGCCTATACGCATATGGCTGCGTCTATGGTGCATACAATGTGATTAAGTATACTACTGTATACAGCTCTACTTTGAGTATATAGATGTAACTTGTGCCTATTCGCATATGGCTGCGTTTATGGTATACAGCTCTACTTTGAGTATATAGATGTAACTTGTGCCTATACGCATATGGTTGCGTTTATGGTGCATACAATGTAATTAAGTATACTAAGGTATACAGCTCTACATTGAGTATATAGATGTAACTTGTACCTATACGCATATGGCTGCGTTTATTGTGCATACAATGTGATTGAGGATACTACGGTATACAGCTCTACTTTGAGTATATAGATGTAACTTGTCCCTATTCGCATATGGCTGCGTTTATGGTGCATACAATGTGAATAAGTATACTAAGGTATACAGCTCTACTTTGAGTATATAGATGTAACTTGTGCCTATACGCATATGGCTGCGTTTATGGTGCATACAATGTAATTAAGTATACTACGGTATACAGCTCTACCTTGAGTATATAGATGTAACTTGTGCCTATACGCATATGGCTGCGTTTATGGTGCATACAATGTAATTAAGTATACTGAGGTATACAGCTCTACATTGAGTATATAGATGTAACTTGTGCCTATACGCATATGGCTGCGTTTATGGTGTCTACAATGTAATAATGTATACTAAGGTATACAGCTCTACATTGAGTATATAGATGTAACTTGTGCCTATACGCATATGGCTGCGTTTATGGTGCATACAATGTAATTAAGTATACTGAGGTATACAGCTCTACATTGAGTATATAGATGTAACTTGTGCCTATACGCATATGGCTGCGTTTATGGTGTCTACAATGTAATTAAGTATACTAAGGTATACAGCTCTACATTGAGTATATAGATGTAACTTGTGCCTATACGCATATGGCCGCGTTTTTGATGCATACAATGTGATTAGGTATACTAAGGTATACAGCTCTACTTTGAGTATATAGATGTAACTTTTGCCTATTCGCATATGGCTGCGTTTATGGTGTCTACAATGTAATTAAGTATACTAAGGTATACAGCTCTACATTGAGTATATAGATGTAACTTGTGCCTATACGCATATGGCTGCGTTTATTGTGCATACAATGTAATTACGTATACTACTGTATACAGCTCTACTTTGAGTATATAGATGAAATTTGTGCCTATACGCATATGGCTGCGTTTATGGTGCATACAATGTATTTAGATATACTTCGGTATACAGCTGTATTTGGTACATATAGGCATATGCCCAACTTTATGATGCTTCAGAATGCTACATACTACCACAGTACTTAGCAGGCATACTATTGAATGTGAAAAAAGACAGTATCTCCCTCCTTATAGACACCTTTTGGTATTTGCTGGGCTCGTTAAATATTTTTTTGTCTTTCTGGTTTATTTCTGTTGAGACATAACCTTATCAAGTATGTTAACAGGTAGAATATTTAAAGCAAATTTAAGACTAGTACGTCACTTGTAGAATAGATATTTTTGGTACTGTTTGGCTCTTTAGTCGCTTTTTGTCTTAATGGTTTATAACTGTTCAGACATGACCTAATTAAGTTTGTTAACATGTTGACGCAAACATTGGGTACATGCATAACGTACAATTTATGTGATTTTCGACTGCCAATGAATGGAACCGGCTTTCTAATTCTTGATTATTTGCAGTGATAAAAGTATTCAAAATTCAAAAGTTCCTTAATGATTTTCTGTTTAGTAGTATATGTTCTTTAAATTTTCGGGCCTTCTACATTTTTTCAAAAAAAAAGCGTGTATCTACTGTATCTAATTAATTGACGCACATAAACCATCCTTATGACAAAATAAGACCAGAAACACAGTTGTAAGTCTTCACCAAGTGGGATTGATTCATGTCTATCTTTCGATTCTAAAGATTACTCATTAGGGCGTTAGGTAACTAGTTTTGTAGAGTGTTGACGTACATTGATTATCCAAATGACAAAATAAGACCAGGAAGGCCATTCTAAGTCTTCTCCACGCAGTGGTGTAGCCAGGGTCTTGGCATTGGGGGGCAAAAGAATAAAAATATGGGGGTTCGGGGGCTTGCCCTAGGAAAAATGTTTGGGACCATGCCCTTCTACAAGTCTTAAACAGCCCTTTATAAAAGAGATTTGACGGGATTTCAAAGGGAGAAAATATGTTGGACAATTCTTGCTTTACACAAAAATTTCATAACAACAGACCTACAATCTTCGTGCAGGGTCTTTTACTATGCCAGGGATAAATTGTTCTAAGACCATTGAAATTCATGACAGCTACCAAATATCTCATTGTAACTACGAAATTTGTTACAAAGCGTTTTTAAGTGGAAATAAAAGTTTCAAACTGATTTATGAGAGAGACACAAAATTTGAGGGGTCTGGGGGTATGCTCCCCCGGAAAAATTTTCATTCTTTACCTCCAGAATGTCATAGAATGCATAATTTTTTGCTTGCCAAGTGTGTCCCTACTGGGTATCCGAAAACATCGGGTTGAACAATAGCAAACACGTGGTGTTAATTGCCGCATAAAAAATAGTAGTACAGTAGAACACTTTCCTGGAACCCAGCAGGTTGGATCGGCTTGTCCGAAAAATATTGCCCAACGGTTGTTAGAATTTCTCTTACTCCCCCCCCACTGATTTTATTGCAGAAATGGACTTTTTAAAAACACCAATTTTTCAACTATTGGGGGGCGACCGCCCCCCCTTGCAGCCCCCGCCACTGTCTCCAAGTCGGATAGTAGTCTATCTTCCGATTCTAAAATATTACTCATTAGGGCGTTAGGTAACTAATTTTGTAGAGTGTTGACGTACATTGATTATCCAAATGACAAAATGAGACCATTACAAGTCTTCTCCAATTGGTTTAGTAGTAAATAATAAGCAAATCAATAGGCGAACCGATTCACAAATCATTAAGCAAATCAATAGACAAACAGATAGACAAATCAATAGACAAACCAATTGACAAATCAATAAGCAAATCAATAGACAAATCAAAATTAAGCAAAACCCTCTCCTGCGACCTGCCTCAATCCTAGTGGCCCAGAGGTTCAACCCCACGCCGCTCGCCCACCGCCCGTCCGCCCGCCCCGGTGGGCGAGCGGCGCGGGGTTGAACCCTAGGCCACTAGGTTGAGGCAGCTCACAGGAACGCTTAGACTTCCGTACGCATATGCTTCACGGACGCTGCAGTCGTCCGGTCGACTTATGCGTCCTGCTAAGTGCCCGCCATATACCAATGATTAGTCTGTCCGCGTAATGAGTCTAGATGCTGCAGTCATCCGTCGTCATTGCACGTCCTGCTAACCATTGATACATGTTGCGGAAGGGGAATGGCCGAAATCACGCGAAGATGTTCAAAATTTTCGGGGAGGGTTTTATCCCAAGTTCGAGGTTGGTTTCGAACTCAGGACCTCCGCCATAGGTGTCCAATCTGCTAATCGGTGTGCCATCACGACACTTGTTTGTACACATGGGAATTCTTCTAGTGTTTTCAATTTAAACAGCTGAAGTCAACAAGAGACTGTAGAGGCTATTTTCTGGATGGGTGTCCTTTCCGTTATGGTTTCAATGCATCATAAATCCGATTGATACTAAACTGAAACCAAAACGAGGAAGGTCACCGATCCAAGAAATGACCTTAACATAGCTACACTTGACTTCTACCGATTTATGGTAGACAAAAACCATAAAGACAAGGTCACCCATCCAAGAAATTACCTTAACATAGCTACACTTGACTTCTACCGATTGACAGTAGACTAAAACCATAAAGACGAGGTCGCCCCTCCAAGATAATGACCTTAACATAGCTACACTTGACTTCTACCGATCGATAGTAGACTAAAACCATAAAGACAAGGTCACCCCTCCAAGAAATGACCTTAACATAGCTACGCTTGACTTCTACCAATTGATAGTAGACTAAAACCATAAAGACGAGGTCACCCCTCCAAGAAATGACCTTCACATAGCTACACTTGACTTCTACCAATTAATAGTAGACTAAAACCATAAAGACGAGGTTACCCCTCCAAGATAATGACCTTAACATAGCTACGCTTGACTTCTTCCGATCGATGGTAGACTAAAACCATAAAGACGAGGTCACCCCTCCAAGAAATGACCTTAACATAGCTACGCTTGACTTCTACCAATTGATAGTAGACTAAAACCATAAAGACGAGGTTACCCCTCCAAGATAATGACCTTAACATAGCTACACTTGACTTCTACCGATTGACAGTAGACTAAAACCATAAAGACAAGGTCACCCATCCAAGAAATTACCTTAACATAGCTACACTTGACTTCTACCGATTGACAGTAGACTAAAACCATAAAGACGAGGTCGCCCCTCCAAGATAATGACCTTAACATAACTACACTTGACTTCTACCGATCGATAGTAGACTAAAACCATAAAGACAAGGTCACCCCTCCAAGAAATGACCTTAACATAGCTACGCTTGACTTCTACCAATTGATAGTAGACTAAAACCATAAAGACGAGGTCACCCCTCCAAGAAATGACCTTCACATAGCTACACTTGACTTCTACCAATTAATAGTAGACTAAAACCATAAAGACGAGGTTACCCCTCCAAGAAATGACCTTAACATAGCTACACTTGACTTCTACCGATTGGCAGTAGACTAAAACCATAAAGACGAGGTCGCCCCTCCAAGATAATGACCTTAACATAGCTACACTTGACTTCTACCGATCGATAGTAGACTAAAACCATAAAGACAAGGTCACCCCTCCAAGAAATGACCTTAACATAGCTACGCTTGACTTCTACCAATTGATAGTAGACTAAAACCATAAAGACGAGGTCACCCCTCCAAGAAATGACCTTCACATAGCTACACTTGACTTCTACCAATTGATAGTAGACTAAAACCATAAAGACGAGGTTACCCCTCCAAGATAATGACCTTAACATAGCTACGCTTGACTTCTTCCGATCGATGGTAGACTAAAACCATAAAGACGAGGTCACCCCTCCAAGAAATGACCTTAACATAGCTACACTTGACTTCTACCGATTGACAGTAGACTAAAACCATAAAGACGAGGTCACCCCTCAAGGAAATGACCTTAACATAGCTACGCTGGACTTCTACCGACTAATGGTAGACTAAAACCATGAAGACGAGGTCACCCATCCAAGAAAATGACCTTCACCAGCTACACTTGACTTCTACCGATTGATGGTAGACTAAAACCATCAAGACGAGGTCACCCATCCAAGAAATGACCTTCACATAGCTACACTTGACTTCTACCGATTGATGGTAGACTAAAACAATTAAGACAAGGTCACCCATTCAAGAAATGACCTATATAGATGTATTTAGTGCATATAGGCATATGCCCAACTTTATGATGCTTATAAATACTACCACAGTACTTAGCAGGTATACTATTGAATGTGAAAAAAGACAGTATCTCATTCCTTAAAGACACGTTTTGGTACCTGCTGGGCTTGTTCAATATTTTTTTGTCTTTCTGGTTTATTACTGTTGAGACATAACCTTATCAAGTATGTTAACAGGTAAAATATTTAAAGCAAATTCAAGACTAGTACGTCACTTGTAGAATAGTTATTTTTGGTAATATTTGGCTCTTTATTGGCTTTTTGTCATTCTGGTTTATAAATGTTGAGACATGACCTAATTAAGTATGTTAACAGGTGAAATGTTTAAAGCAAAATCCCCTGTTTATCGTGTAAATCGTTTTATTGGTAGAATGATTTATATCAACTACAAAGCATAAACTACTCAAAAAGTTCCTGCACATAGGGGGAATGGAATGGAAGCGAATCTCGATGGTTGCTATTTGAAATAAAAGAAGCGCGTATCTACTGTATCTAATTAATTGACGCACATTGATTATCGAAATGACAAAATAAGACCAGAAACACAGTTATAAGTCTTCTCCAAGTCGGATAGTAGTCTATCATTCGATTCTAAAATATTATTCGTTAGGTAACTAGTTTTGTAGAGTGTTGACGCACATTGACTATCAACATGACAAAAATAAGACCAGGAAGGCCATTATAAGTCTTCTCCAAGTCGGATAGTAGTCTATCATTCAATTCTAAAATATTATTCGTTAGGTAACTAGTTTTTTAGAGTGTTGACGCACATTGACTATCAACATGACAAAAATAAGACCAGGAAGGCCATTATAAGTCTTCTCCAAGGCGGATAGTAGTCTATCATTTGATTCTAAAATATTATTCGTTAGGTAACTAGTTTTGTAGAGTGTTGGCGCTCATTTACTATCAAAATGACAAAATAAGACCAGCAAGGCCAAAATAAGCATTCTTCAAGTGGGATAGGTCTGTTATTCGATTCTAAAGATAATCTGTTACATGCAAGTTTGCGGATTAGAAAATAGACGGATGCGGATTTCTCTTGGATATCGCAAAAGATATTGCGCACCGAGTTCCAACCACAGCAAGCATGATTAACGACGCCGTTTTACACAACTTGAATGAGCTTTCCGCGCGGAACAAATAGGAATCGCGACTGCTGAGTCAACAAGCTTTATGTTGGAAGGTACTCATTGAATGTTATGGTAAAGAACTTTTTCAATGAAATGCACTCCATATAGGACAGCACAATTAACTTTGGGGGCTGCAAGAATAATAGCAGGGAGATTTTGTCGCATGGTGGTTTGGCACATTGTTTCATTTCGAAGTTTAATCTTATCCCTTCACCATAAGATATTTATTTGATGTTATACTAATGTATGGTAATGTACTTCTTTAATAAATTTCATTCTTATAGGACAGCACAATTAACTTTGGGGGCTGCAAGAATAATAGCAGGGAGATTTTGTCGCATGGTGGTTTGGCACATTGTTTCATTTCGAAGTTTAATCTTATCCCTTCACCATAAGATATTTATTGGATGTTAAAGTAATGCATGGTAATGTACTTCATCAATGAAATATGAATGGGATTCTGTCTAGATGTTGGTTTAGTTATGCACATTATTGGAAAATGTTTTCCTCAGCTACCTCTATCTAAACACCTCAGGGTTCGAAGATCTTTTCAGAGCTTACAACAACTGAGGAGAAGGTTCTGATACTTGTTTTATAATAACTAAGGCTCCCCTGTCATCTGAGCCCCCGAAACTCCAAGCAATCTGCGCAAATTGTCATTGAGATTAAATAAAGTTTCGTTGGCAATCCATGCCAGAAGTCAACCAGACAGCCTCTTTCTCTTGGATGCTAAGCATTCGTTAAGTCAAATATGTCAAGTCATTCACTAACACCATGTTTCCCTTTCCCTATTACACGAAGCACTCTTAAAGACTAAGCAATTCATGCATACAGCCACTGAGACAAAGCTTTCCTTCTCTAAATTCTTAAACCACTGGGCCTTCAGTGAATGAGACAACGCTTTCCCTAGCATTCTAAGTATCCTTGAATTGAACCCATCTCACCCTACACTCACTAACAACATGTTCCCCTACTAGCATGCTGCAAAGCTCTCTTAAAGATTTAGCAATTCATGCATACAGTCATTGATACTAAGTTTTCATTGAAGCACCCAAAAAGCTGGAGTCATTAATGCTCTGTCTCTCTCTGGGAGACAATGTTTTCTCTTCAAATCTAAGCACTCTGAAAGATCATGCCACTCTTGCCTTAAATCTACCCAGACTATATTTCCCGTCCATTGTAACCATGATGGATGGGGACTTTCTTCCAAGTTAATAAAGGAAAGAGGAATCATCATCGTGAATGTTTTTGAGTGCGCTTTGGGGTCAAACTTTGGGACTAGTATTAGATGTTATGTTAATGCACTTGTTCAATAAAATGCATTCCGGCTCTCTAATTCTTGATTATTTGCAGTGATAGAATTATTCAACATTCAAAAGTTCCTTAATGATGTTCTCTTTAGTAGTATAAGTTCTTTAAATTTTCGGGCCTTCTACATGTAGGTTCCTTATAAAGTGGTTCCTTATAAAAAAAAGCGTGTATCTACTGTATCTAATTGATTGACGCACATGGACCATCGTTATGACAAAATAAGACCAGAAACACAGTTGCAAGTCTATCATTCGATTCTAAAATATTATTCGTTAGGTAACTAGTTCTACAGAGTGTTGACGCACATTGAATATCAAAATATTAAAATAAGACCATTATAAGTCTTCTCCAATTGGTTGAGTAGTAAATCATAAGCAAATCAATAAGCAAGTCAATGAGCAATTCAATAGACAAATCAAAATTAAGCAAAACCCTCTCCTGCGACCTGCCTCAATCCTAGTGGCCCAGAGGTTCAACCCCACGCCGCTCGCCCACCGCCCGTCCGCCCGCCCCGGTGGGCGAGCGGCGCGGGGTTGAACCCTAGGCCACTAGGTTGAGGCAGCTCACAGGAACGCTTAGACTTCCGTACGCATATGCTTCACGGACGCTGCAGTCGTCCGGTCGACTTATGCGTCCTGCTAAGTGCCCGCCATATACCAATGATTAGTCTGTCCGCGTAATGAGTCTAGATGCTGCAGTCATCCGTCGTCATTGCACGTCCTGCTAACCATTGATACATGTTGCGGAAGGGGAATGGCCGAAATCACGCGAAGATTTTCAAAATTTTCGGGGAGGGTTTTATCCCAAGTTCGAGGTTGGTTTCGAACTCAGGACCTCCGCCATAGGTGTCCAATCTGCTAATCGGTGTGCCATCACGACACTTGTTTGTACACATGGGAATTCTTCTAGTGTTTTCAATTTAAACAGCTGAAGTCAACAAGAGACTGTAGAGGCTATTTTCTGGATGGGTGTCCTTTCCGTTATGGTTTCAATGCATCGTAAATCCGATTGATACTAAACTGAAACCAAAACGAGGAAGGTCACCCCTCCAAGAAATGACCTTAACATAGCTACACTTGACTTCTACCGATCGATAGTAGACTAAAACCATAAAGACGAGGTCACCCCTCCAAGAAATGACCTTAACATAGCTACACTTGACTTTTACCGATTGACAGTAGACTAAAACCATAAAGACGAGGTCACCCCTCCAAGATAATGACCTTAACATAGCTACACTTGACTTCTACCGATCGATAGTAGACTAAAACCATAAAGACAAGGTCACCCCTCCAAGAAATGACCTTAACATAGCTACACTTGACTTCTACCGATCGATAGTAGACTAAAACCATAAAGACGAGGTCACCCCTCCAAGAAATGACCTTAACATAGCTACACTTGACTTTTACCGATTGACAGTAGACTAAAACCATAAAGACGAGGTCACCCTTCCAAGATAATGACCTTAACATAGCTACACTTGACTTCTACCGATCGATAGTAGACTAAAACCATAAAGACAAGGTCACCCCTCCAAGAAATGACCTTAACATAGCTACGCTTGACTTCTACCAATTGATAGTAGACTAAAACCATAAAGACGAGGTCACCCTCCAAGAAATGACCTTAACATAGCTACGCTTGACTTCTACCAATTGATAGTAGACTAAAACCATAAAGACGAGGTCACCCTCCAAGAAATGACCTTAACATAGCTACACTTGACTTCTACCGATTGACAGTAGACTAAAACCATAAAGACGAGGTCACCCATCCAGGAAATGACCTTTAAATAGCTACATTTGACTTCTACCGATTGATAGTAGACTAAAACCATTAAGAAAAGGTCACCCATCCAAGAAATGACCTTCACATAGCTACACTTGACATCTACCGATTGATAGTAGACTGAAACCATATAGACAAAGTCGCCCATCCAAGAAATGACCTTGAAATAGCTACATTTGACTTCTACCGATTGATAGTAGACTGAAACCATATAGACAAGGTCACCCATCCAAGAAATGACCTTGAAATAGCTACACCTGAGTTCTACCGAATGATGGTAGACTAAAACCATTAAGAAAAGGTCACCCATCCAAGAAATGACCTTCACATAGCTACACTTGACATCTACCGATCGATAGTAGACTGAAACCATATAGACAAGGTCGCCCATCCAAGAAATGACCTTGAAATAGCTACACTTGACTTCTACCGATTGATAGTAGACTAAAACCATTAAGAAAAGGTCACCCATCCAAGAAATAACCTTTACATAGCAAGACTTGACTTCTACTGATTGATAGTAGACTAAAACCATTAAGACAAGGTCACCCATCCAGGAAATAACCTTCACATAGCAAGACTCGACATCTACCGATCGATAGTAGACTGAAGCCATGAAGACGAGGTCACCCATCCAAGAAATGACCTTCACATAGCTACACTTGACTTCTACCGATCGATAGTAGACTAAAACCATAAAGACGAGGTCACCCCTCAAAGAAATGACCTTAACATAGCTACGCTGGACTTCTACCAATTAATGGTAGACTAAAACCATAAAGACGAGGTCACCCATCCAAGAAATGACCTTCACCTAGCTACACTTGACTTCTACCGATTGATGGTAGACTAAAACCATCAAGACGAGGTCACCCATCCAAGAAATGACCTTCACATAGCTACACTTGACTTCTACCGATTGATGGTAGACTAAAACAATTAAGACAAGGTCACCCATTCAAGAAATGACCTATATAGATGCATTTAGTGCATATAGGCATATGCCCAACTTTATGATGCTTATAAATACTACCACAGTACTTAGCAGGTATACTATTGAATGTGAAAAAAGACAGTATCTCATTCCTTATAGACACGTTTTGGTACTTGCTGGGCTTGTTCAATATTTTTTTGTCTTTCTGGTTTATTACTGTTGAGACATAACCTTATCAAGTATGTTAACAGGTAAAATATTTAAAGTAAATTCAAGACTAGTATGTCAATTGTAGAATAGTTATTTTTGGTACTATTTGGCTCTTTAGTGGCTTTTTGTCTTTCTGGTTTTTAATTGTTGAGACATGACCTAATTAAGTATGTTAACAGGTGAAATTTTTAAAGCAAAATCCACTGTTTATCGTGCAAATCGTTTTATTGGTAGAATGATTTATATCAACTACAAAGCATAAACTACTCAAAATGTTCCTGCACATAGGGGGAATGGAATGGAAGCGAATCTCGATGGTTGTTATTTCAAGTAAAAGAAGCGCGTATCTACTGTATCTAATTAATTGACGCACATTGATTATCGAAATGACAAAATAAGACCAGAAACACAGTTATAAGTCTTCTCCAAGTCGGATAGTAGTCTATCATTCGATTCTAAAATATTATTCGTTAGGTAACTAGTTTTGTAGAGTGTTGACGTACATTGACTATCAACATGACAAAAATAAGACCAGGAAGGCCATTATAAGTCTTCTCCAAGTCGGATACATGCCTATCATTCGATTCTAAAATATTATTCGTTAGGTAACTAGTTTTGTTGAGTGTTGACGCACGTTGACTATCAAAATGTCAAAAAGTCAGCCTGCAGTTTCTTTTAAGTGCGTTTCTTACATGCAGGTTTTTACTATAATCTACAACTATATTGCTGACAAACACGGACTGGACACTTTTCTGACGATCACGCACGACCACGATAAGATCGAAGTCATCGATCGCAACATGCCAGTTTGCGGATTAGAAAATAGACGGATGCGTATTTCTCTTGGATATCGCAAAAGATATTGCGCACCGAGTTCCAACCACAGCAAGCATGATTAACGACGCCGTTTTACACAACTTGAATGAGCTTTGCCGTTGGCCGCTAGGGATCTTTCCGCGCGGAACAAAATGGAATCGCGACTGCTGAGTCAACAAGCTTTATGTTGGAAGGTACTCATTGAATGTTATGGTAAAGAACTTTTTCAATGAAATGCACTCCATATAGGACAGCACAATTAACTTGTGGGTGCTGCAAGAATAATAGCAGGGAGATTTTGTCGCATGGTGGTTTGGCACATTGTTTCATTTCGAAGTTTAATCTTATTCCTTTACCATAAGATAACTATTGGATGTTAAAGTAATGCATGGTAATGTACTTCATCAATGAAATATGAATGGGATTCTGTCTAGATGTTGGTTTAGTTATGGACATTATTGGAAAATGTTTTCCTCAGCTACCTCTATCTAAACACCTCAGGGTTCGAAGATATTTTCAGAGCTTGTAACAACTGAGGAGAAGGTTCTGATACTTGTTTTATAATAACTAAGGCTCCCCTGTCATCTGAGCCCCCGAAACACCAAGCAATCTGCGCAAATTGTCATTGAGATTAAATAAAGTTTCCTTGGCAATTCACGCCAGATATCAACCAGACAACGTCTTTCTCTTGGATACTAAGCATTCATAAAGTCAAGTATTTGTGTGCCTACATTTGAACTACGTTTTATCTAGCTCATTTCGAATGCTTTGTACGCAGCATACAGAAAGCATTGGAAACGACTGCTTCCGTCCGTAGCTTCATTTCCTATAAGACTAACTATATTAGCTTTTCTTTTGATAATGGCTCTGAAAGCTCTAAGTATTAATGCCTATGATGAACGAGACACCGCTTTTTGAATTGAACCCGTGTCTTCCTACACTCACTAACATCAAGTTTCCCTACTAGCATGCGAAGCACTCCTAAAGACTTAGCAATTTGATGCATACAACAATCCCTGAGACAAAGCTTTCCTTCTCTTAAAGCTTAAACCACCATGTCTATAGTGAATGAGACAAAGTTTTCCATTGCATAAGTACCCTTCTTAAGTTTGGACCCTTGTCTACCTACATTCACTAACACCATGTTTCCCTAGCGAACGAAGCTCTCTTGAGGACTAACAATTCATGCATACAGTCATTGATACTAAGTTTTCATTTCAACACTCCAAAAGCCATTCTTGCCTAAAATTAACCCTAGACTATACTTTGCCTTTCCATTCACTCTTGCTTTTGTAACCACAATTAGGCCAAATGTGCAACAATCTTATCAGTTACATTTCTTTCGTATTACACCCGAGTGAAATCCTACGTTGATTTAACATGTAAGTGGTTTATAAGAAACTGTATAAGAAAGCAGTTCTCTACATCTTAAAAACTTAAGAAAGTTCATATTCTCACTCTTAATGTTCTTTATGCTTTTTCGCTCTTCTCTCCAGTCTTTCATCTTGCTATTAAACGAGTCTTATGATTATTTTCTATGGAAAAGCTGGAATTTGTGCCGTGTAGTATAAAATGCCTTAAACTGTGCATTCGAAGAAATACTGTATTCCAAAGTTTTTGCTAAGAGTGACAAAAAAGTTTTGGTACTGAAAACATCAAATACTCAAGAAAGTATCGATAGTGGCCGAAAAAAACTTTCTTTTAACATAAAAAACGTTTTCTACAAAAATTGTCTCGTTACCATTATCTTTCATCCCAGCATCATTTTTCTTCTTTCGTTCTCGAAGTTGCCGCCGGCGTTTTGTCTCGAAATTTCTCGGGCACATCATCTGTTACCCACGCCACTGAGCGAGCAGGAAAAAATAGGATGCACGCGAGGTAGGCACAATGAAAAAGCATTTGTCTCAAGCATTTGCAACCCTTTTATGCTGAGGTCTATTAAAATGAACATAATCGAAAGTTAGAAGGAAGAAAGTAAATTTTCATATTGATTAAAATATGTTTAGGTACTGAAGAAAATGTTCTAAATTCTAATTTCTTCTTATTACTTGTCAGTTTTTCAGAAAATCCATCTTGAATCTCATTCGTGCTGAAGTAACTCACTGAACACCACACTTCTTGAATTCCTTGATGAGATGCCCTGGGTCGTGCGCCTTAAACAAATCGCGCTCTTCTTCATCTTCTTCTCCGTCTTGAGCTTGTTCGGCGATTTCTTCTGCAAGAGCTTTGACCGAATCTCTCTTCGATTGGCCAGCTTCCACGTGAAGATGATCAGCAAGATACTTGAGGGCATCCCGTGCAGTGATTTTTACATGCCCATCTCTTTTCTGCTCCAAACGATTCTCAATATGTCTCGGCATTGCTGTAATGCAGAATACAATCAGGTTGAGTGCCAAGATAATCTTGGAAATCTCTCTTGCCATATTGCCTTGTAGAGTGTTGTACAGTCTGCTGTGCTGTGATATCAGAAAAGAGCTTGGAATGAAGTGACTCAAATACGCCTAGATTGTCCTTATATAGAGGTATTTTGTCATTATAATTAACCAATCAGAGTGTCAGATTCTCACTCATGGCGCTCTTCGTGTTACGCTAAACTGCCGATCCTGCTTCACAGTCATGCTTTTTTAAAATACATATTTAGAAATTACATTTTTCATCTTTGCTATGTAAGGTAAAACTGTAATCTTTGGGCGTTGCAAGAATAATAGCAGGGGGACTTTGTCCGATATGGTGGTTTGGTACATTCATTCAATTCCGATCCGAGTTTAATTGTATTCTTTCACCATAAGATTTTTGAATGTTGCGGTAATGTCAGCCTGCAGTTTCTTTTAAGTGCGTTTCTTACATGCAGGTTTTTACTATAATCTACAACTATATTGCTGACAAATACGGACTGGACACTTTTCTGACGATCACGCACGACCACGATAAGATCGAAGTCATCGATCGCAACATGCCAGTTTGCGGATTAGAAAATAGACGGATGCGGATTTCTCTTGGATATCGCAAAAGATATTGCGCACCGAGTTCCAGCCACAGCAAGCATGATTAACGACGCCGTTTTACACAACTTGAATGAGCTTTGCCGTTGGCCGCTAGGGATCTTTCCGCGCGGAACAAAATGGAATCGCGACTGCTGAGTCAACAAGCTTTATGTTGGAAGGTACTCATTGAATGTTATGGTAAAGAACTTTTTCAATGAAATGCACTCCATATAGGACAGCACAATTAACTTTGGGGGCTGCAAGAATAATAGCAGGGAGATTTTGTCGCATGGTGGTTTGGCACATTGTTTCATTTCGAAGTTTAATCTTATTCCTTTACCATAAGATATTTATTGGATGTTATACTAATGTATGGTAATGTACTTCTTTAATAAATTTCATTCTTATAGGACAGCACAATTAACTTTGGGGGCTGCAAGAATAATAGCAGGGAGATTTTGTCGCATGGTGGTTTGGCACATTGTTTCATTTCGAAGTTTAATCTTATTCCTTTACCATAAGATAACTATTGGATGTTAAAGTAATGCATGGTAATGTACTTCATCAATGAAATATGAATGGGATTCTGTCTAGATGTTGGTTTAGTTATGGACATTATTGGAAAATGTTTTCCTCAGCTACCTCTATCTAAACACCTCAGGGTTCGAAGATCTTTTCAGAGCTTACAACAACTGAGGAGAAGGTTCTGATACTTGTTTTATAATAACTAAGGCTCCCCTGTCATCTGAGCCCCCGAAACTCCAAGCAATCTGCGCAAATTGTCATTGAGATTAAATAAAGTTTCCTTGGCAATTCACGCCAGATATCAACCAGACAACGTCTTTCTCTTGGATACTAAGCATTCATAAAGTCAAGTATTTGTGTTCCTACATTTGAACTACGTTTTATCTAGCTTATCTCGAATGCTTCGTACGCAGCATACAGAAAGCATTGGAAACGACTGCTTCCGTCCGCAGCTTCATTTCCTATAAGACTAACTATATTAGCTTTTCTTTTGATAAGGGCTCTGAAAGCTTTAAGTATTAATGCCTATGCTGAATGAGACACCGCTTTTTCGAATCGAACCCGTGTCTTCCTACACTCACTAACATCAAGTTTCCCTACTAGCATGCGAAGCACTCCTAAAGACTTAGCAATTTGATGCATACAACAGTCCCTGAGACAAAGCTTTCCTTCTCTTAAAGCTTAAACCGCCATGTCTATAGTGAATGAGACAAAGTTTTCCATTGCATAAGTACCCTTAAGTTTGGACCCTTGTCTACCTACATTCACTAACACCATGTTTCCCTAGTGAACGAAGCTCTCTTGAAGACTAACAATTCATGCATACAGTCATTGATACTAAGTTTTCATTTCAACACTCCAAAAGCCATTCTTGCCTAGAATTAACCCTAGACTATACTTTGCCTTTCCATTCACTCTTGCTTTTTAACCACAATTAGGCCAAATGTGCAACAATCTTATCAGTTACATCTCTTTCGTATTACACCCGAGTGAAATCCTACGTTGATTTAACATGTAAGTGGTTTATAAGAAACTGTATAAGAAAGCAGTTCTCGACATCTTAAAAACTTAAGAAAGTTCATATTCTCACTCTTAATGTTCTTTATGTTTTTTTCGCTCTTCTCTCCAGTCTTTCATCTTGCTATTAAACGAGTCTTATGATTATTTTCTATGGAAAAGCTGGAATTTGTGCCGTGTAGTATAAAATGCCTTAAACTGTGCATTCGAAGAAATACTGTATTCCAAAATTTTTGCTAAGAGTGACAAAAAAGTTTTGGTACTGAAAACATCAAATACTCAAGAAAGTATCGATAGTGGCCGAAAAAAACTTTCTTTTAACATAAAAAACGTTTTCTACAAAAATTGTCTCGTTACCATTATCTTTCATCCCAGCATCATTTTTCTTCTTTCGTTCTCGAAGTTGCCGCCGGCATTTTGTCTCGAAATTTCTCGGGCACATCATCTGTTACCCACGCTACTGAGCGAGCAGGAAAAAATAGGATGCACGCGAGGTAGGCACAATGAAAAAGCATTTGTCTCAAGCATTTGCAACCCTTTTATGCTGAGGTCTATTAAAATGAACATAATCGAAAGTTAGAAGGAAGAAAGTAAATTTTCATATTGATTAAAATATGTTTAGGTACTGAAGAAAATGTTCTAAATTCTAATTTCTTCTTATTACTTGTCAGTTTTTCAGAAAATCCATCTTGAATCTCATTCGTGCTGAAGTAACTCACTGAACGCCACACTCCGTGAATTCCTTGAGTTGCCCTGGGTCGTGCGCCTTAAACAAATCGCGCTCTTCTTCATCTTCTTCTCCGTCTTGAGCTTGTTCGGCGATTTCTTCTGCAAGAGCTTTGACTGCATCTCTCTTCGATTGGCCAGCTTCCACGTGAAGATGATCAGCAAGATACTTGAGGGCATCCCGTGCAGTGATTTTTACATGCCCATCTCTTTTCTGCTCCAAACGATTCTCAATATGTCTCGGCATTGCTGTAATGCAGAATACAATCAGGTTGAGTGCCAAGATAATCTTGGAAATCTCTCTTGCCATATTGCCTTGTAGAGTGTTGTACAGTCTGCTGTGCTGTGATATCAGAAAGAGCTTGGAATGAAGTGACTCAAATACGCCTAGATTGTCCTTATATAGAGGTATTTTGTCATTATAATTAACCAATCAGAGTGTCAGATTCTCACTCATGGCGCTCTTCGTGTTACGCTAGACTGCCGATCCTGCTTCACAGTCATGCTTTTTTAAAATACATATTTAGAAATTACATTTTTGATCTTTGCTATATAAGGTAAAACTGTAATTTTTGGGCGTTGCAAGAATAATAGCAGGGGGACTTTGTCCGATATGGTGGTTTGGTACATTGTTTCAATTCCGATCCGAGTTTAATTGTATTCTTTCACCATAAGATTTTTGGATATTGCGGTAATGCATGGTAATGTACTTCTGTAATAAAATTAATTCCACATAGGGCAGCACAATTAGCTTGTGGGCGCTGCAAGAATAATAGCAAGGGGATTTTGGTCGACATGGTGGTTTGGTACATTTTTTAACTCCCTGTTTAATCTTATTCCTTCACCATAAGATCGGTCTTGAAAGTTAAAATAATAAGGATAGCACAATTAACTTTGGGCGTTGCAAGAATGCTAATGTATGGTAATGTACTTCTTCAATAAATTGCATTCCACATAGGACAGCACAATTAACTTCGGGCACTGTAAGAGTACGAATGGGAGTCGGTCTCATATGGTGGTTTAGTTTAGTACATTATTGTGAAATTTTTTCTTCAACCACAGTACCTCTATCAAAACACCTCAGGGTTCGAAGATCTTTGCAGAGCTTACAACAACGGAGGATGCTTGTTGTTTTATAAGAACTAAGGTTTCCCTTGCATCTGAGCGCCCTAAACACCAAGCAATCCGCGCAAATTGTCATTGAGATTAAATAAAGTTTCCTTGGCAATCCATGCCAGAAGTCAACCAGACAGCCTCTTTCTCTTGGATGCTAAGCATTCGTTAAGTCAAATATGTCAAGCCATTCACTAACACCATGTTTCCCTTTCCCTATTACACGAAGCACTCTTAAAGACTAAGCAATTCATGCATACAGCCACTGAGACAAAGCTTTCCTTCTCTAAATTCTTAAACCACTGGGCCTTCAGTGAATGAGACAACGCTTTCCCTAGCATTCTAAGTATCCTTGAATTGAACCCATCTCACCCTACACTCACTAATAAAGTGGTTCCTTATAAAAAAAAGCGTGTATTTACTGTATCTAATTGATTGACGCACATGGACCATCGTTATGACAAAATAAGACCAGAAACACAGTTGCAAGTCTATCATTCGATTCTAAAATATTATTCGTTAGGTAACTAGTTCTACAGAGTGTTGACGCACATTGAATATCAAAATAACAAAATAAGACCATTATAAGTCTTCTCCAATTGGTTGAGTAGTAAATCATAAGCAAATCAATAAGCAAATCAATGAGCAATTCAATAGACAAATCAAAATTAAGCAAAACCCTCTCCTGCGACCTGCCTCAATCCTAGTGGCCCAGAGGTTCAACCCCACGCCGCTCGCCCACCACCCGTCCGCCCGCCCCGGTGGGCGAGCGGCGCGGGGTTGAACCCTAGGCCACTAGGTTGAGGCAGCTCACAGGAACGCTTAGACTTCCGTACGCATATGCTTCACGGACGCTGCAGTCGTCCGGTCGACTTATGCGTCCTGTTATGCCCGCCATATACCAATGATTAGTCTGTCCGCGTAATGAGTCTAGATGCTGCAGTCATCCGTCGTCATTGCACGTCCTGCTAACCATTGATACATGTTGCGGAAGGGGAATGGCCGAAATCACGCGAAGATTTTCAAAATTTTCGGGGAGGGTTTTATCCCAAGTTCGAGGTTGGTTTCGAACTCAGGACCTCCGCCATAGGTGTCCAATCTGCTAATCGGTGAGCCATAACGACACTTGTTTGTACACATGGGAATTCTTCTAGTGTTTTCAATTTAAACAGCTGAAGTCAACAAGAGACTGTAGAGGCTATTTTCTGGATGGGTGTCCTTTCCGTTATGGTTTCAATGCATCATAAATCCGATTGATACTAAACTGAAACCAAAACGAGGAAGGTCACCGATCCAAGAAATGACCTTAACATAGCTACACTTGACTTCTACCGATTTATGGTAGACTAAAACCATAAAGACAAGGTCACCCCTCCAAGAAATGACCTTAACATAGCTACGCTTGACTTCTACCAATTGATAGTAGACTAAAACCATAAAGACAAGGTCACCCCTCCAAGAAATGACCTTAACATAGCTACACTTGACTTCTACCGATTGACAGTAGACTAAAACCATAAAGACGAGGTCACCCCTCAAAGAAATGACCTTAACATAGCTACGCTTGACTTCTTCCGATCGATGGTAGACTAAAACCATAAAGACAAGGTCACCCCTCCAAGAAATGACCTTAACATAGCTACACTTGACTTCTACCGATCGATAGTAGACATAAACCATAAAGACAAGGTCACCCATCCAAGAAATGACCTTAACATAGCTACACTTGACTTCTACCGATTGACAGTAGACTAAAACCATAAAGACGAGGTCACCCCTCAAAGAAATGACCTTAACATAGCTACGCTGGACTTCTACCGATTAATGGTAGACTGAAACCATGAAGACGAGGTCACCCATCCAAGAAATGACCTTCACCTAGCTACACTTGACTTCTACCGATCGATAGTAGACTAAAACCATAAAGACGAGGTCACCCCTCAAAGAAATGACCTTAACATAGCTACACTTGACTTCTACCGATTGACAGTAGACTAAAACCATAAAGACGAGGTCACCCCTCCAAGATAATGACCTTAACATAGCTACACTTGACTTCTACCGATTGATGGCAGACAAAAACCATAAAGACAAGGTCACCCATCCAAGAAATGACCTTCACCTAGCTACACTTGACTTCTACCGATCGAAAGTAGACTAAAACCATAAAGACGAGGTCACCCCTCCAAGAAATGACCTTCACATAGCTACACTTGATTTCTACCGATTGACAGTAGACCAAAACCATCAAGACGAGGTCACCCCTCCAAGAAATGACCTTAACATAGCTACAATTGGCTTATACCGATTGATGGTAGACTAAAACCATAAAGACAAGGTCACCCATCCAAGAAATGAGCTTAACATAGCAAGACTTGACATCTACCGATTGATGGTAGACTAAAACCATCAAGACGAGGTCACCCCTCCAAGAAATGACCTTCAAATAGCAAGACTTGACTTCTAACGATTGGTAGTAGACCAAAACCATTAAGACAAGGTCACCCATCCAAGAAATGACCTTAACATGACTTCACTTGACATCTACCGATTAAAAGTAGACTAAAACAACCAAGACAAGGTCACCCATCCAGGAAATAACCTTTGCATAGCAAGACTTGACTTCTATACCAATTTGTAGTAGACTAAAACCATCACGAGAATCCACCGAAGAACCGAAGTTAAATCCCAGTTAAATAAAGCTCGTAAAGGTCAGTTGCCTTTACGAGGATGGGTGACTATTCCAGGCGTGTTAAGTGATCTGATTTTTGGCATATGCATCCACTAGGGGCAAAAATATAGATCAAATGTTTTTCTTCTGCATTTCTGCCGATATTTTGGTTGCAACACTGAAGAAAAAGAGAATAGCCTCACTAAATACTAAAATGCTGCTTGCTGCGGCCCGCTGCGTCCCGCTTCCTCACCTCGCCTCGTCTCCAATTTACTTCCTGGTGAGAGTGACGTCACAAATATTTTAGGCCTAGGCATGGAGCTAGTTGCCAGTTCAGTTGGGCGTTCTTTGTCTTCGACTCCGACTTTGCAGCAGGAAAATAACTATAGAAAAAAGATAACTTGGAAAAAAAATACAATTTATTACTCATTAATGTAGTACTTTTAGTCTGGGCATCACAAAGCGATCTGAAGCTGATAGTTTGCCGTATTTTTTCATGACAAGATTGTTTGTTGTTGTGGGCCTAGCCTAGCTAGCATAGCAGCCTTGTAGCAGTTGTTGTGTGGAACCATTATTGAATAAACGCAAACACGTGCTGGGAGCTTATCCCGAGCTTTTTTATCGTTTCTTGTATGGTTATTGGACTAATGATGGAGTGATTGATTTAGCATTCAAAGCATCTCACATTTTCCAAGATGTCAGCTAAACTGGCGTTAATCTGGGTGTCTGTAACTGCAGCAATTATTTTGATACTTATCATTTCGTATCAGATTTATAAACGTTGCATTGCTAAGTACTTCGCACCTCAAAGTGGTAACGAAAGAGAAAGGGAAGCTGTAAATGCAAGTTCATCAAGGCCCGAACAAAGTCACAGCAGGAATAGTCTGGAATTTTCTCCAACCGCCCCTCCTTATAACCCAACTTACCCACAAGGAGATGCCCCACCATCTTATGAAGAAGCAGTGGGTGGCTCCAGTAGTAATAGCCAACCACGCCAGTTTTCAAAGTAAAAGTGACAAATAGATTACTCTGAAAAAACTGAATTTGCTTCATAAAATTTAATTTTCATAGTTTATTATGTTGAATTATTGTTTTTTATGTTTGATCATAATTGTACAGTAGAACGTCCATTAACAGACATATCTATACATTGGACATATCGTAACAACAGACAAACGATTTGCACCAAGTCATTTTTCTGTATAAGCAAATTTCCATACAGCAGAAACATCTCTACAACTGCCAATGAAAGTGGTTCCATTGTAATCTGTTATATGGAGAATCCAATGTATGCTCATTGCATGGTATGATTAAACGTATCCCTGAATGCTTCAAAAAGTAGTAAGATCATGGGGTAAACAAGTGACAGACAACCTTGTTCTCATAAACTTGCTCTTCTAAAAAGCTAAAAGAAGTGTTTGCAGAATTATGTACTGCAATGTAATTGACTTTTTAATTGGTTATTTAATTGAGTGGTCTTTAACTACAATCCCCAACAAAAGTCAACGAGACTTCCATAAAGTTTCATAAATTTGGAAATTCTCTGTGTAAAATAGGAAGAAAGAAAATGAATTTCCCCTCCCCCAATCCAATGTTGGGTTTCTTTTATGTGATACAGATTGTCTTTTACTTACCACTGTTTTTTTGGGACAACAACATTGATTTGGGGGAGGAGGGACAATATATGTGGCAAGAAGGCAAGAAGAACATTTTTCTTGTTAGTCTCATGAGTTTTGTTTGGTATTGTATGATAATGAAATGATAAGAGTAATTTTCCCTTTAAACAGTATGTGATTTAAATCAGCTAGATCTAGCCTATAGTATATGTAACTTTAATAATCATTTTTATTTCTTTGTCATTTATTAAAGTTGAATTTTCCAAAAATGATTTTCTAAAAACTTTATCGACATTGTGGTAACTGTACAGGGCGCTGCGTGGCTTTATCAAGTTTACTCCTCTGCGAAGGTATTGTTTAACCGCTTACCGTTTAAGCGTTCTGCCGTTTTACCGTTCTCGAATGCCGTTGCCGTTCAACGGCCGTGCATGGAAGAGAGGCAAATCCAAGATCGGCGTTTCTTTTTTGCTTGGTCATTGTTGCTGTTGCTGTGTTTTTGTTGAAGTGCAATTATCCAGCTTTGAACTTCAATTTATCCACTGCTGAAATCTACAGCCATGGCACCAGTTGCAGAGAAGGAAAGTCAAGCATTAGATGCTTCGAAAAAGGAAGAAAAGGCACAGAAAAAATATATACAGGGTGGCCCAAAAAAAAGGGACCCCCTTAGGTAAATAATTTCTGAATAAATTTTCTCAAGGAGGAATTTTATCAAATTTATACCAGATAATATTCAAGTCAAGTGCGCTATCATGTAGAAATATGTTGGCGATAAGAGCTTCCATCTCGGCGCAATGGGACATTAAATTCATGATGTCCAAAAACCAGCTGTTTTATTCCATCATTGCGTACTGTACTGCAATCGTGCGTGAAGGAGTATCGTTATCCCGGAGTAAAATTGTCACGACCATTAATGTATGGTCAGTCATATTAGTGAAGTGTTTTGAGCAGGATTGAGGACCTTTTGAATATCATTTGACTGAAATAATGAGTTATTGATTTTTTCTGTTTTGTTGTGTAAGGATTACGTAAGGGTATAAAGTTGCATATTTTGTTACAGTACGTTTTTGGATTGTAAATTTTTAAAGTCAATTTATTCAGAGATAATAACCCATATCATCATGATATTTACATGATATATCTCACTTGAGTTGAATATTATGTGGTATTAATTTCATGAAATTCCAACTTAAGAATAAATTACTTATAAATTATTTAGTTAGGGGGTCCCTTTTTTTTGGGCCACCCTGTATTATATGAAGAGTGGGTAGTAGTGCCATGCCATCGAGAGCTACTATATGCCTAGACTCCTAACCCTGTCTACATGGCAACCCTAAGCACCAATTACAGCTGCATGGTGTCCTCACCATTAGGGGTGCTTTAGCCCCATTATACACTTCATTCTCACCCCACTGAATTGAATTGAATAAATCTTGTAAAAAAGTTGGTAATGACATTGGGCAAAGCACTGTACCTAATGGCTTCACTCCCTACAGCCTAAAGGTCATCACAAGGCTAAAACCTTTGCCATACTATTAATTGAAAGAATCAAACAAAAGTTGGGAAGCATAGTGCTGGTAGACATGATAGAGATATGACAGAGATATAGTGATATGGCAACTGGAACTTGTTAAACTGTACTCTAGTCCACAAATTACTTGAAGAATAATTAGGTAGGATAAGTGCATTTGCAAATGGGACATCACACCTCTGAAAGTAAATGTCTTCATGATCACAAGATTGCACAAACTACCAAGAAAGATGACACAATCATTACCAACCAGCCAGTCCCTTTTATCATTTATCTATTCATTGAGAGAAATATCTCTTGAACTTCTTTCTAGAGTGAAGAAGACAAACAATTGCAAGAAGAGCTAAATATGCTTGTAGAGCGACTGACTGTATGTATATGAATACTTATTTTGTCATTTGTTTGCTTTGAAAAGTTGCCAGTGTTGTACCACAATTAACAGGATTTGAACCTGGACTGCATAACCAGAGAGCCAGAAACATGGCACCTGCAGCCCAGGCTTGAATCAGAAAAAACTATCCTATTGTTTGTTGTATCCCATTCATAATAAATATAAATATGTTGATATCTTAAATCTTTCCTTGAAAACAGGAAAGAGAACACAGCTTACTTGATCGAATGCTGCAACCATGTGACAATTTTTTGTATTTCTAATAGGAACCTGATACTTCACTTCACAAACCCGCATTGGAAAGCCTGAGAACTCAAATCAGAGCCAGCACAAGCTCAATGACATCAGTTCCAAAGCCACTTAAGTTCCTGAGAACACATCTTGACACTCTGAAGGGCCTCTATGAAAAATGGACCTCTGCGAAGGAGAAGGTAAAATCATTCAAACATTTAAGAGCAAATAAACACAAAACCATATGTTCTGCATCTAAGATTTTACTTATGGTTTGCTAATTACTTAGGTGGAAAGCTTATTGGAAGTTGGGAACGTAGTTTTTGGTGGTAGAAATATTCTGAAAGGTATTTTTGCAGAAAAATATGCAAGGATTGAGATAACGATGAACCCTGGTAATATTATTCAGATTTATTTGCCAGAAAATCTTCTAACAAGTCCCGTTTACAGTTTTGACTGGGCTGCAAATTGTCTAATAAAAGCAAATGAAAACTAGGAGACAAATCATAGCTTTCAAGCGAAATATGGATATGTTATCTGTTCTCTTACATATACTATCTGATTGATTAGTTTTAAATCAGCAGATCTCGGTCTTGGTGAGGACAGGGAATAGTCGTAACTGTGGTTTCTGAAGTTTACCCCCTTGGAAAACTTTGCAAGGTTCCAAGAAAGAAGACAATGTTTTCCATTCTTTGCTAATTAAATGAGTCTTAAAACTTTGCTAGTGGAAACACTTGATGTGCTTTCTACATGGTTTTTAGCTTCCAACTATGTTTGTCAGACATTTGAAATTTGCTTGTCAAGAAAATTGTTTGACTGTTTAGCCACTATACATAAGTTTTGTGGGACATTTTCGCTTGCATCAAGTTAAAATTGTTTTTGAACTATTTTCAAAAAACATTAAATTTCATTTGTCAAGCATTTTTTTGTGACGCAACCAAATGGATTAAAAAATTGCTTTTGAAGCAAATCTAAAATGTTTGACCAACAATGTTTGATTGTTTGACCAGACCTTTAGATTGTGTGGCAAATGATCTTGGAAATATCATTTTATTTAATTTACACATTTTTGCTCATCTTCATTAATCAATCTTGCAAGCTGATCTTTGGTTATTGTTTTGTTTCTAGGAATTCTTGGCAGACATCATTTCCGTTATTGCAATGACATATGTTGATTCTCATGACTGCTTGAAATATAGATTAGTTGGTTCTTCTGAGTTGTTAACCTCTTGGGGACATGAATACGTCAGGTAATACATCTAATGCCTTACCTATTATCCTCTTTTTAAATTGTAATGAAATTAATTACCTGCACTACAAGAGCTGCATATAACAGTAGTACTGCATTAAACTAACATCTGGTTATGTTATAGTTATACTAGCCCATTCCAGCTTTAGACCTCTGCCTCTTATTTGCACCTACATCAAATGGCTGTGAGAAATGATGCCATTCGATGGTGCGATGATGCCATGTCTTGGTACAAGGTCCTTTTTGCTGGTTCTGGTTCTGGTTCTAGGTGCTCTCTTCCAGTTAGTCTGGGTTTCAGTCTTGGTGACCTATCTTGTTTCCTGCTACTGGTTCAGTTGAAAACTATTTATTGTCTGTTTCTTTACTTTTAAATTGATACAATGTCTGAATCTTCCTTCTAAAGGTCAGAAAGTGTTGTTAATTCCCTGCTTGCCAAGCTGAGCAAAGCCAGAGTCACCTATTGAAAAACAGGCTTGAAAATTAATATGCTTGAGATATCTTTGAGAAATCAGTTCGAATACATTAAATCCCAAAAATTTTGGACGTTAAAATTTTCTGACAAATTTTGAGTCCAATAACTTTTCCATCAGAAATTTTACCACCCAAAAATCTTTAAGCTAGAGCTCATTAAGACTTCTCCAAGTGCTTTGAAGTGCTAGCAGATGGTTGACATCCTTTCCTTAGTCGTTTGATATCATTATCATTGGAGCAATGCTGTGCTCAAAGGGCCTCTTGCTCATTTATATTGTCATCACTTAACATCATTATCTTCAATGATAGAAGTCCTAAACATAATCAAGGCCTCCTCACCTTCTTCCAACTTGACCTTCGTCCACCTTGCATTGATTGAAAATGATCAAATAAACCCCAAAGTTTGTTTAGCTCTTTCGTTTATTTTTCATTCTGTCCGAAATTTGTCCGTAAATATTGAACTTTTTCTCAAAAAATTTAATGGTCCGAAAATAAAACGTCCGAAAATAAAACGTCTGAAATTTTGGGGATTGCTATATTATGACAAGCTTACTTTTTCAGGCATCTAGCTGAAGAGATCAGACATGAATATAGTGAGCGAATATCAGCAGAGAAGCAAGTAGATGATCTTTTAGAATTAGCAAAGACAATCATACCATATGACATGCAGCACAATGCAGAAATCGATGCTTGTGATTTGGCGATGGAAATCGAGCGATTGGATCTACTGGAAGAATTTGTTGACAAGAATACCTTTCACAGGGTCTGTCTGTATTTAACAAGGTAAAACATTGCTTATTCAATTCATCTTTCTTTTCTGAGGATAATTATAGTCTTTATTTTGTCTTGAACTCTGTAAACTTCAAACTTCATTTCTGCTGCTTAAAGGTTTTCTTACGAGAAAACTAAATTTTTTCCCTATTTATGAGTCAAAAACTGAATTTCTTGAAGGTCATTAATTCACGGATAAATGGCTGGAACATCCCTTTACATCATATTTTACCTTATTTTACTTCAGTTCACCTAACTTTACTCTGCTTCATCTTGTGTTACCTTGCTTTAACTTTCTCTACGTTGGCTTACTTTCTTTTCTGGAGTTGACCTACCTTATTTTACTTCAGTTCACCTAACTTTACTCTGCTTCATGTTGTGTTACCTTGCTTTAACTTTCTCTACGTTGGCTTACTTTCTTTTCTGGAGTTGACCTACCTAATTTTACTTCTTTTCACCTTACTTTACTCTACTTCATCTTGTGTTACCTTGCTTTAACTGTCTCTACGTTAGTTTACTTTCTTTTCTGGAGTTGACCTACCTAATTTTACTTCTTTTCACCTTACTTTACTTTACTTCACCTTGTGTTAACTTGCTTAAACTTTCTCTACGTTGATTAACTTTCCTTTCTGGAATTGACCTACCTAATTTTACTTCTTTTCACCTTACTTTTCTCTACTTCATCTTGTGTTACCTTGCTTTAACTTTCTCTACGTTGGTTTACTTTCTTTTCTGGACTTGATCTACCTAAATTCACTTCTTTTCACCTCACTTTTCTCTACTTCATCGTGTGTTACATTGCTTAAACTTTCTCTACGTTAGTTTACTTTTTTTTCTGGAGTTGACCTACCTAATTTTACTTCAGGTCTTCTTTCTTCACTGGACTTCACCTTGTTTTACCTTGCTTTACCTTTCTCTACGTTGGTTTATTTACTTTCTTTTCTGGTTTTGACCTTTTTTTACTTCATTTAACTTTTTCTTTCCTTACTTTGATTACTTTGCTTTATTTTACATTGCTCTTCTTTGATTTACCGAGCTATTTCGCTGGAATGCTATTTAAGTTGAATTCTCTTTACTTTTGTTTATGGTCTTTACTTTACATCAGCTGACTCTACTTGAGTTATATTGATGTATTTTTGCTTCTCTTGCTGCGCTATAAGTTTGTTAGACTCGCTTTTCTTTTTCTTCTTTGTTTTCACTTCTTTACTTTACAGTCCGTTTTTAATTTACCTTTTTTTACATTTGTTTACTTTTTTACTATAATTTACTTTGCTTTGCTTTACTTAGCATTTCTTTACTTTACTTTACTTAAGTTTACTTTGCATTAATTTTCTTTTCTTCACTTCGCTTCACTTTTCTTTGCTTTCCTTTGCTTTGCTTTACTTTGCTTTGCTCCCACTTTTCTTTATATTGCTTTGCTTTATTTTACTTTTCTTTGCCCTTCTTTACTTTACTTTGCTTTGCTTTGCTTTGCTTTCCTTTTCTTTCTTTACTTTTCTTTTCTTTTCTTTTCTTTTCTTTTCTTTACTTTACTCTACTTTGCTTTCTTGTACTTTACTTTACTTTACTTTACTTTACTTTACTTTACTTTACTTTACTTTACTTTACTTTACTTTACTTTACTTTACTTTACTTTACTTTACTTTACTTTACTTTAGTTTACTTTACTTTACTTTACTTTACTTTACTTTACTTTACTTTACTTTACTTTACTTTACTTTAATTTAATTTAATTTTCTTTACTTTGCTTTACTTTACTTTACTTTGCTTTGCTTTACTTTACTCTACTTTACTTTTCTTTTCTTTTCTTTACTTTACTTTTCTTCACTTTACTTTACTTTACTTTACTTTTCTTTACTTTACTTTACTTTACTTTACTTTTCTTTACTTTTCTTTACTTTACTTTACTTTACTTTACTTTACTTTACTTTACTTTACTTTACTTTACTTTACTTTACTTTACTTTACTTTACTTTTCTTTCCTTTTCTTTACTTTACTTTTCTTTCCTTTTCTTTACTTTTCTATACTCTGCTTTGCCTCACTTTACTTTACTTTTACTTTCCTTTACTTCACTTCATTTCACTTTACTTTTCTTTTCTTTAGTTTGCTTTACTTTTCTTTACTTTTCTTTACTTTACTTTTCTTTCCTTTTCTTTACTTTTCTATACTCTGCTTTGCCTTACTTTACTTTACTTTTACTTTCCTTTACTTCACTTCATTTCACTTTACTTTTCTTTTCTTTAGTTTGCTTTACTTTTTTACTTTTCTTTACTTTTCTTAATGTTATATCCTTAATCGATTCTTTTTTTGCATAGTTGCGTCAACTACGTTCCAGAGCCAGAAGATACTGCACTTCTTCATTCTGCGATTAGAATATTCCTCAAATTTGAATGTTTCCCAGAGGCAGTTATTCTTGCTGTTCGGTTAAATGACATGGATAAAGTAAAGGAAATATTCCTTAGCTGCACTGGAAGGTAAGATCATCATGTTTGATAAATGCATTTTAATTTCCAGTAACGCTAATAAAGGTAAATGTTAAAACAGCTAAAAGATTTTCCAGTAGAAGAACTTGCTTAAGCTAGTAAATTGCGGGGAATATTGTGGAAACCTCTATGGACATATTAAAGCTTTTTTGGTCTGTCAATCTTTAGAGCATGAACGTCAGCAACAGACTGAAAAGATTGGCTAAGGCGGAAAAATACCCAGATGCAGATCGAAATGCACCTATAAGAAAGGTGTAGCTGGATTGACATTGTGTTCTGAACATCAATCGGCTCGCGGGATACAGTAGGCTGACCAATAAAAATAGTTGAAGATTCCGAGTGAGATAACGAACTCTATCTGTCTACAAAGAACCAGCCCTTTGGTTTTGATGTAGACAGATTCCCAGCTTAAGTGAAACAATTGTCTTGCTCTGCTAATTATTCGAAAACAGTCCTCGCTGCAATTTTCTGCACAGTCAGAGTGATCTAATAAATGTTGACCTATGACAGAATCATGCTTATGGGTAGGTGTTGTGTCAAATTGCGGGGTGGTTACTCTCTTTGTCCAGAATTGTGATGACAAATATAAACTCGAATGTGTTGTTTAATACTTTTTCCCAGAATTCAGGCAACACAAATGCAATCTGTTGGAGTCTTGTTTGCAGTGACATCTACTGTAGTTTTGCTATTGCGATATGAATTTAGCAGAATTTTCTCGTTTCCTTCTAGCAAAGAGAAGAAGCTTATTCAAAAACAGATGGCTTACATGCTTGGGCGGCTACAAATTTTCCTGGAACTCGAAGAAGATGATACTGAAGATGCGGATGATCTGACTGAAATCATTTCCAATTCACACATGAATACTAATTTTTTGGCTTTAGCTCGTGAGGTAGGTTCTTACCATTGGATAAGCAGAAAATCATAGGATGACCAATTGTCCATTTGTCGTGCTATGACAGTTGTCCTACTGAACGTTCCCCTATATCTTTTGAGAATTATAATTCTTGCCCCAAAAATTGAAATTTAGCAATTGTCATCAAATTATCACCCCTCTAAAATAAACTCCGTTACTTCCACATTTACGAAAAAGTGTTCATTTGTGAAGTATAAGATCTGCCTTTTTCTCTTTCTTGCAACTGTAGAATTGTTTTCTACTTTTAAATGGCATTTTTGTTTGATATTTTTTGTTGCTTTCTACAGCTTGACATCATGGAACCAAAGGTCCCTGAAGACATATACAAAAGTCATTTGGATGCCCGTAAGTAATACTAATCTCCATGGATACATAAATATATGTAATCGCATAGCCATGCACTGCTTTTTGTTTATTTCGGCTTCTTATGGAGTAGAATAAACCAGTAGACATGTCGCGCTCGCTTGTCACTCGCATGTTTAGCCACCCTTGGAGACACGCCGGATACAGTGTAGTGCGCAACAAGTCTCCTAGTTTAACCAAAGCTTTATAGAGCAGGCTAAATTGGTGTCCAAATGACTGAAATCTGTAAAGCAACCCCGATCTAAATCCATCATTCACGGTGGAAATGTTTAAAGACTAAAGTATCAGCTACAATCTAAAAATCTCTCAGCACCCTAAGCTGCCAACGTTCTCCTTCAAAGTTGAGACTTTATCTACTTTGGAAATAAATTGTGGCAGTTTTTACCGCAAGAAATAAAACAGTCAAGCACTCTTCCTACTTTCAAGCAACGGCTTTTTTACTGTAATATAACGTTCTTTTTGGATTTACTCTTACTCTAGTTTTATCTCTAGATTTGTAATTTGTAGGTAGTAGGCCTTAATAAACCGTAAATAAACTATCCTTGTAGGCCTTAATAAGCTATAAAGAAACGACTTTTTTATCCTGTAGTATAACGTTCTATTTTGATTGACTCTTACTCATTATTTTTGTTTCTAGTTTTGTAATTTGAAGGTAGTAGGCCAGAATACTGTTCATAAATCTGTATTTATAGCCTACTGTAAATGAATAGATGACAGTGATAATGGTGATTCTGGATAATTTCGTTTGAAAGCAGAAACTGTTCTTTACCGTCCTGTCTGACTGAATTTACTTCCCTGTTTTAGGTCCCTTTAGTACATCTAGTGTGAAAATGGACAGTGCAAGACAGAATCTAGCATCTTCATTTGTTAATGGTTTCGTAAATGCAGCCTTTGGTCAAGATAAGCTGCTTACAGATGATGGAAGTAAATGGATATACAAACATAATGACCATGGTAACGATTTATTTTATCTAATCTATATTAAGGCCCTGGCAAAACGATGAAACATTGTTTGTCCAACATTTGGTATTTGCTTATCAAGCAATTTTCGAATGTTTGGTCACAAAGCATTGCTTGACAAGCATAAATAAGCATAAATCATTGCGCTGTGCTTGTGACAAAGTTCAGCAACATTTTATGCTTGATGTAATCATAAGTGTTACATGATCATTGTTTTTCGACGTCACCAAACTGTAGAACGTTTTGCTTCACATTTAAAACGTTTCATTTTAAATGTTTGGCAAGCAATATTTGATCATTGGGCAAGGGCCTAAGGTATAATACAATACGGCGTAATCAAGGAATCTTGAGCGACATTTCCAGGAGAAATCTTAAACCTTTTAGCCTTGTCTTTGTTCCAGAATGCTCTGCTAATTGGGCTTCCTAGCTCACATTCTCTACACGAGCTTCGTCAGCCAAGTATCGTTACGCATACGGCTTGCAAAGAACACAGCACTTTTATTCGGATAGAGAGATTATGTAAGCTAGGTAGCTTAGTTGTAGAGGCTGCTAACAGCTAAAAATTGTTATGTATCCCTAAAAGTACAGACGTGTACGTTGTTGATAAGTACTGAACAGACAGTCCAAAAATAAGGAATATTCAGGCTAAAGCCAAAGCTGGGCGTTTGTACCCGTAGCGCTCGCTGCCTACAGGAGCTAGCCCGTTGAATGTTTTCCTGTTCTTACTTCGTTTGAATTCGATGCAAAATCTGGGTGTTCAATGCAACATCAAGGGATGCTTACTGAAATCATAGTCAATAGAATAAACACATAACCCTAATTATGGGGAATATAAGTGGAGTATGAGAGTAATAAGACTTTTAGGCCTCATTTCTCATTTTCACTTCGTACTAGTAGCTATCTGCGGCGCGATATTAACGCTATTTTGACCTAAAAATAAACTTCTTATAAATTTTCTTCATTTTCTACCTTCTTATATGGGTTTTGGTAAGAAATAAACCCATGTTTTGAGAATTTCAGGGGCAAGACGGCGGCTTATAGCTGTAGTGAAATTATATCAAGAACAGTACTGTACCTCCCGGGCTTTTTTGGATTTGCGTTTGTTTTCGTGTTTTAAGCGGGTTTTATTTTTTTAAGGCATGTTTACTTCGTCTGATGCTCTCTCGGTGACATTTGCCATTCAATAAATAAAAAAATTAGTAGTATTCCTCAATATCGATGCAGAAACATCGAAAAAGTTCGTAGCACTTGTCGTTTTACTTATGGTTTCACAGTACTTTCTTTGTTGCTAAGGCGTTGCAATGCACACTTTTCGAACACGTGACTGAAAAAAACCCGGACAATGACCTATAACAATAGGCTTCCAGACCAGTGTTTATTCTATTGACTATGCTGAACTAACCTTTCCAAATGTATTTCCACAACCTCATTCCCAGGGCTATTCAGGCGAGCCATGAATACCCCTGGTACCTACCCCACGATTCGTGGGTGATTATGATAATTTATGTTCTCTCTCAACCAATCAGAATCCAGAAACGCTTGGTAGGTACCAGGGGCATTTCTTTCAAAATAGTCCTGGGAACGAGGTTGGTATTTCCATTGTATTGTAGGAATGATGAGCGCTGCTGCCTCTCTTGGTTTAGTTCTACTGTGGGATGTTGATGGTGGCCTTACACAGATCGACAAGTATTTGTATTCTCCAGAGGACCAAATCAAGGTAGGGAATTAACGCGTGTCTTCCAAGCTCGGGAGAACGAAGAACTCTCGAAAAAGCCGTTGAGGTTAATCGCATTTTTATGTAAGAGGACCAATAGACTATTTCAAACATGCCGCAGCAATATGAAAAGATCCAGCCCTGTCCAAAACATTGTCAATAGATACTGCTATCTTAATAGTCAAAACGGTTATATTTGAAAATTTATGGAGACATTTCATTGAGATGGAGAAAAAGTTTTCGGATCGTCCAAGATTTCCGCTATTTGACAGTTTTTGACAAATAAGGCACCTTTTCCTGAATCTATGCAGACATTGACCGTTTTGAAGAAAAACAAGGAGCACTAGCCACAAGGAAGTAGGATCAAAGGGATTAGCAAAACTAGGAGAAATGTCACGGGTGAAATTTTCGCGAGTGACATGTCCCCTCGATGTCTCCCAGTTTAGCCTACTAAGAAGCGTTGTAGTATGTGACAACATTTGTAGCGAGAGAGACGCATATGTTTCTGGGAAACAACAGAAGCATTTTGTGTCTCCACGGCTCGGAGAAATGTTGCTCGCTTGTCACATTTTTAGCCACCCTAGAAGACACACCGAATGCAATGTCACCCGCGATATGTCTCCTGTTTAGCCAAAGCTTAAGACAAGTCATTTTCAGGATACAGTTTTCTATTTGTAGCGGCATTGCCTTTTTGAGGTTATGAAGCAGTTATTGTAGCCATATAACTATTTTTTTATTTTAGGCTGGTGCCTTGTTGGCTTGTGGCATAGTGAACTCTGGTGTCAGGAATGAATGCGACCCTGCATTAGCATTACTGTCAGACTACGTTTTACACAACAATAACATTATACGACTTGGGGCCATCACTGGGTATGTATGTATATATATCTCACATATTCGACTCCATATGTTCTGAAGGTAAATACTGTGCTCTATGGCTCACTGATAGACTGTGTCCTCTGTGAATTGTAAACCTTTGAGCAGAACACAGGCGAATAAAGGCTCTGTAATAAAAAACAACTAAAACCATTAACTTAAAATGTTCACGAAAAATTTCCTTGTTCACGTAGAATGCTATTGAGCTTGCAAAGTGACTATCCACTTAAAATAGAGTTGGTTCATGTTAAGTGATTCAGTACAGGAAACTGTCACAGTTCTCATCTCAACTAGAGATTTCCTATTGACGTGCAAAGATTTCATACTATTACCCACCCAAGTTTCATAGGAGCTGTGGTGTCGTGGTGTAATCGAGATGAATCGTGGTGTCAGGAGCTCAGTGTGGTCAGGACTCGAGCCCAGCCATGGTAGCGTCACAGCCCGAGTCGAGGTCTCGAACGGTTACTCTACTACTGAGATCCTAGCGACTGGCGCTTAAATACCATTTCGGCTTCACCTTCATCTACAAAGCGAAAAGCCTTAGGATCTACCATTCACCTCCTTTATATTGAGTAGATTTCATTTAACAAATTTAATCTTCGATTATGTAAAATGTATCTGTATTTGATCTAGGCTTGGTTTAGCTTATGCTGGCTCAAATAGAGAAGACGTCCTTAGTTTTATACTGCCCGTGTTGTCTGATTCTAAATCAAATATGGAGGTAAGTGAACGAACTTAAAAAAACTTGACAAACTTAACATTAGTCGGGATTTTACTGGATATTAAAGGACGGACAAAATCACCTAATTTTAGCTCTGTAACGGTCACTTGATGACTTTTCTGGCTCTTCTTTTTGATGGGCCGACGTCGAAAGTTTGATGTTAAGGCCATTTTTTCGTATGTGTAATGATAGTGACGATCGTCTTCAACAAGATGTTAATATCTTTTACTGTTCTTTGCTAACTATTGCCAGCACTCATTTGACAGGCATATTGGGGATTGCTGGTATCTCTGTCTTTATGGCCCAATGTTACATGGCTGCTAGTCAGTGAAAGCTACAGCAGAGCTACTCATAAGGTAGCTCTGTGCGCTTGACTCCCCATCCAAGATGGAGAGAGCAATAGGTACACCAATTTGAAGTCTTATAGTCTGTCCTTTCTGGGGACTGAACCATTGACCTCCTGTTTGTGAGGCAAATGATCTGCTACTAGCCACACTCCTGTAGCTATCATGTAGATGTGGTCGAAAACTGTTTTTCTATGCATTCGTGCTGAAATTAGTAATTCTCCCAAAAGGTATTGTTTGAAATATTTTATTATTTATGAAGTTCATTAAGTGCCGTCTTTAAGAATAGGAAACTCAGACCCTGACATTCTTAAGTCAGAACAAATATATTAAAACGGTGAACAATAGGCTGTGATCAAGAGCAGTTTTCTTAAAGTCTAGCCTCTTCTGTAGATCCCGCTTCTCTAGTGTTTTCTGAGACAAGCATGGCATAGTAATGCCCAGAGACGATCATCTTCACCATGCAATGAACCCAATGCTATATAGCTAAGATATCTTAAAAGAAGTCATACACAATAACTGATCTGAAATTTCCTTGTCAGGTCGTTGGCGTAGCTGCTTTGGCATGCGGTCTTATCTCAATTGCAAGCTGTAATGGTGAAGTGACATCAGTTATTCTTCAAACAATGATGGAAAGATCATCTGCAGAGCTTAAAGAGAGTTATGCACGATTTCTAGCACTTGGACTTGGACTTTCATTTCTAGGTTAGTTATAATTAATATTTCTGTTAGCAGCTTCTTCAACGTAATTCTTCAGCTAGAAACGGCAAAGAGCCTGTTTACGTGGAAAAAGAGTCGCCCTCGCTCTGATTTACTTCTTCATTTTCTACACGACCATTTGTGGATGGAAAGCTTGTTTTGAGGTAAAACGATGAAGCCTAGCACCCAAGTAAATTGTCCTCCATGTAAACGATCAGGTATTTATGACTGTGTTACTGGTCTGAGAGCTCCAGAAGGAACATGTATCTTGTGATGCTGTATTGCCAACATGGTAAAAGCCTTCGCTAAACGGACTGAATATTTGCACTCAATAGCTATAGGATGTTGAACCAGATATACGAGACTGTTGATGGTCAAATAATTGAATGTTGTTAGATGGTATTCATCATAAGTGGGCTACCACAATTGTTATAATTTCCTTGACTGGGATTCGAACCAGTGACCTTCTGGACAACAAGCCAGGTGACTACTCCACTGCACTAAACAGTGCAATGAAGTAGCCAGCCTAACTCGAGGTCCTTCCAGCCACAGGTCTCCTTCACAGCCAAGGTGTTTCTTTGTGTTTCGGCTTAAAGCCTTCATCAGAGCATAGAACATATAGTGAACTGGACATATGCTGACACATGCTATATATTCAACATAAGTGGGCTACCACAATTTCCTTGACTGGGATTCGTTGTTAGATGAACATGTCTTTGTTGAAGATGTTCGAAATATCAGATTCTCTTGCTTGTTTGTCCATTGTACTTAAATATTTGCAAGTTATTAGATACAGAACTTGTCAGTTTGCTTGTGAATTTGTGAATGGTATCCATTTTGGATAACCAGGACATAAAAAGAACCGAACAACTTTAAGAAATTTTGCCCTTAAATTTCTGTTCTAATGTTAGTCTGACCAAACGAATGAACATAATTCTTCAACCAAAAAGCAAAATGGGATGAGAGCCTTGGGCTGTATTACTTGGAGAGTTACTCGGTGATTTCATTGAGCTCTATAGCTCAGTGGAAACATCGGTGACTCTCTGATCATGCAGTCCTGGGTTCAATTCCCATCAATTGTGGTATGCCAGTTTTGCTAAAATTAATTCTTCAATCCATATGACAAAAAATTAGTTACATGTTCGGCTGGCACGACGAAGAATCTTGTTGGGAAGACACCTGTTCGACGGGTGCCTGTTTGAAAAGTAACGCCGAATTTTGACAATAGAGAAGCCTTGAGTACCAAAATTTGTAATTTTGGTCGTGTTTCTCAACAATGTTTTTGTGCTTTCCGTTTTATATTTCTTTTATTTCTTTAGGCAAACAGGAAGCAGTAGAAGCCACTTTGGAGACATTGAAAGTTGTAGAAGAGCCATTTGGTCGATGGGCATCAATCTTAGTTGATGTTTGTGCATATGCAGGTAAGTAGATGATTGGCTGGGTTTTGCTATTGGTTTGAAAATAATGAACTCTTGTCCAATATATATATATATATATATATAGAAATACATCCGACCTGGACTGGTGGTGAATCCCGTTCCACTACGCGGAGATCCTAAGTAACCGGCTAGGAGTCTACAGGTCGAGTTGATATAGGGGGTGATTGATTTGAAGAATCAAGTTTGAGACAGTCTCCTGAAACGATTGTCCAAGCTCGAGTATCTTTTTTCTTTTTAATAATGAGGTCTTATGGAAAGGGAGAAAGCACCGTTATTCTTCCTTTTCTTTTTGATGGTGTCGTTTTTGTTTGTTTATGCATAGCTTTATGTTTCTGATTCATGACTATGTTTTTTTTAACGTTATTTTGTTAATGTTTACGGTATGTTTATGCTCAGAGGAATGTTTATGTTCATGTTCATAATTGTGTTCTTGTTTGTATTTATGTTCATGTTTCTGTTTATGTTCATGTTTAAATTTATGCTATAATTTGTGTTATGTTTATATCCCCTTATGTTGAGTTTATGTTATATTAACATTTTTCTTGATATTTATATTTGTATTCTTTTGTAAATTACTACGTTGATGTATTATGTTTGATTTTATGTTTATTTCTACATCATGCTTAAACTTATAGTCTCTAATTTGTTGTTTCTTTCTTGTTAATGTTTATAATTGAATTAATTTCTTTATGGGTCATAGTAGAACTGTTCGTATTACGATACGGAAGGACTTTCAATATTGCTGTGTAGCATTTTGTTAACCGTGTCCAAATTGAATATATCCAGTTAGTCTTATGCCTTAATATTAGGTCTTTCCATCTAAACATCAAATACACACGTTTGACCTGTTGATAAATAAAATCTATAGAGTTCTGATAATCCAAACAAACAACGAGTCTACATATACTTGTTTGATTTCCAGTGGAGGTTGTCATGAGAAAGCTCCATTTTTTATCTTTCGTGCATTAAAATGTTGTCAAACGTTTTTAGGTACCGGAAACGTTCTCAAAGTTCAGAACCTTCTACATATATGCAGCGAGCATTTTGAAGCAGATAAAGATAAAGATGAAAAAGATAAGGAAAGCAAAGATAAAAAGGATGAAAAGAAGGATAAAAAAGAAGAAGCCAAAGAACCTGATGGTAGCCATCAAGGAGTTGCTGTTCTTGGCATCGCAGCGTTAGCTATGGGCGAAGATATCGGAATGGAAATGTCACTTAGAAGTTTCAATCACTTAGTAAGTTCAAGTACTTAACAGTGTGATACTTTTTATGTCTTGTGCTTTCTCGGGTATCAGCGCTTTGTTAAACTTGTCAGAGCTAATATTTTTGGAATTCCAGTTATCTGGTATTGTGGATTATCCGACATTATTGAAATTTGTGTCCTTAGTTTTTCGGTAGCCCGCGTAAAATGGCATACTGGTCTCAAATTGACTGGGACAACTTTTCTCCTTCTGGCATTGGTAGTCGTTGGTGCCAGTTTAGAGGTCAGCTTGACATGGTATTTCTGACTGCTGATATTTACTGCAATGAATTGAAATGAATTGGTGGACGCTGAAACTACGACTTTATACCAAACAGCACAATTGTGGCATTGTTTATGAAAAAGCGATACATGCACGATTGTTATTTAATATATTGTGGTATATTCTAAGACATTCTATACATATATCCACGCATAAAAGAACCAAGAATATATCTTGGTCCTTCTATCCGTGTTTGTTAATTGTACAGTTTTAATTGATAAGTCAAGAGGTTGCTAATTTGTTTGGAAATGCTCTACGTTAAGAATTTCAAAGAGACACTTTTATTTCCCTTGTCTTCTAGCTTCAATATGGTGAACCAGTCATAAGAAGAGCTGTACCACTAGCATTAGGTCTTTTGTCAGCGTCAAACCCACGTCTAAGCATAATTGACACTCTGAGCAAGCTATCACACGACCACGATCTTGAAGTTGCATATAATTCTATTTTTGCAATGGGGATCGTAGGAGCTGGTGAGTTCTAACTGGTTTTTTCATCACCTTTTTGTATTTTACTATGAAATATGAAACATACAGTACTTTATGTTAAGTCATCAATCAATATTAGGAACGCTTATTTCAATTCTTTCAATTGGAGAAATGAAACTTGTTTTAGAACCTAACAAATTCGAGTAGCAGCAATTAAGCGACCATCTGAAGAAAGCTGTTTCTCTCTACAATTTTATAGACAGGCTCTACTACAGTCTAAATGATCTACAATCTTTTCTACAATGAAGAAGCAACGTTAAATGACGTAAAATGATCTACAGTCTTGTCTACAGTATAAGAAGCAACTTTAAATGACGTTAAATGATCTACATTCTTTTCTACAGTGAAGAAGCATCGTTAAATGACGTAAAATGATCTACAGTCTTGTCTACAGTATAAGAAGCAACTTTAAATGACGTTAAATGATCTACATTCTTTTCTACAGTGAAGAAGCATCGTTAAATGACGTTTAATGATCTACAGTCTTATCTACTGTAAAGAAGCCACGTTAAATGACGTTGAATGATCTACAGTCTTATCTACTGTAAAGAAGCGACGTTAGATGACGTTAAATGATCTACAGTCTTATCTACATTAAAAGAAGCAATGTTAAGTGACGTTGAATGATGTACATTCATTTCTACAGTGAAGAAGCAACGTTAAATGACGTTGAATGATCCACAGTCTTATCTACTGTAAAGAAGCCACGTTAAATGACGTTAAATGATCTACAGTCTTGTCTACATTAAAAGAAGCAATGTTAAATGACGTTGAATGATGTACAATCTTTTCTACTGTATAAGAAGTGACGTTAAATGGCGTTGAATGATCTACAGTCTTGTCTACAGTATAAGAAGCAACTTTAAATGACGTAACATGATCTACAGTCTTGTCTACAGTATAAGAAGTGGCGTTAAATGACGTTAAATTATCTACAGTCTTGTCTACATTAAAAGAAGCCACGTTAAATGACGTTGAATGATCTACAGTCTTATCTACTGTAAAGAAGCCACGTTAAATGACGTTGAATGATCTACAGTCTTTTCTACAGTATATGAAGCCACGTTAAATGACGTTGAATGATCTACAGTCTTTTCTACAGTATATGAAGCCACGTTAAATGACGTTGAATGATCTACAGTCTTTTCTACAGTATATGAAGCCACGTTAAATGACGTTGAATGATCTACAGTCTTTTCTACAGTATATGAAGCGACGTTAAATGACGTTGAATGATCTACAGTTTTGTCTACGATATAAGAAGAAATGTTACATGACGTAAAATGATCTACAGTCTTGTTTACAGTATAAGAAGCAACTTTAAATGACGTTTAATGATCTGCAGTCTTGTCTACAGTAAAAGAAGCAACGTGAAATGACTTTAATAGTTGTAAAGTCTTTTCTACAGTGAAGAAGCGGCCTTAAGTGACGTTAAATGATCTTAAATGATTTAAAGTATGTCTCCTTTCTTTGTTGTAGGGTCAAACAATGCACGCCTTGCTGGTATGCTAAGACAGTTAGCACTCTACTACCATAAGGATGCTAATAATCTATTTATGGTCCGCATTGCACAGGTACGCATTTCATTAGTCTTCCTCGTGTTATTTAGTTTTCATGAAATTCCATTGACAATACGATTTTTAATATTTTATGCCACAGTTTTTGTCAACTGTTTTACGGACAGTTGAAATTTCTATCCTTCGTTATAATGTATAATAATCTTGCATTCTATAAATGAAATTTTCTCTCTGTTAATACTTTTAAGAAAAATTGTATCTTGAGCTACTTAAAGATGTGACAAGCTAATCCTACCAACGGATTTGACCAAAATCTATTGAAGATAAATTAGGGAATGCTGTATTAGACATTGGTTGGCATTTCTTTGAAACTCAGTGTCAAAGATGGCTAATTTTCCATTGTGCTGTAGCTCTGTAATGAATTTCAACTTCATATGCGGAGAACTGATGTGCCTATAAAACCATCTATCTTGTCTCTATTCATAATCAAGAGCACATCGTCCATATCCAATACTTTTCTTTTTACGATATATGGAACAAAGGATAACTTTTTTGCATGACAGTCTCAAGAACAATAGAGGAGGTGGCATTTCCCATTGTAACACCAACTGTTTGTAAGATTGTAAAATTTCCAGTGAATTTGAACCCATGGAGATAGTTGTCTACGTCAAATCTCCATTAACTTGTCTACAGGTATATGAGTTTCCTTTCTCAGATCTTATGGGTATGCCATAACCATCACCCCGCAGTATACACATCTCTGCTGACTTCTTTTATCTTTTCAGGGACTTGTTCACTTGGGGAAAGGAACTCTTACGATCAGTCCGTATCAGTATGACCGGACGTTCATGTCTCCAGTAGCAGTTGGTGGATTGCTAGCTACACTGGTTTCTTTCTTAGATGTAAAACAAAGTAAGCTAATCTTATCTTGATAGCCTTTTTTCTGGGCGCTGTAATATAATTTTAAATCTGAAATTGTCTCGTTGGTGTCTAAAAAAGGTTCACATTTCTCTAAAAAGAGCAATTGATGTTTTGGTATCAAAATTTGAGCAAGAGGACATCGTTTTGTTTTGAGAACGAGAAATAGTTGTTCTGAATTCTGAAAAGCCAGCAGCTTTCTTTGAGAATGTTCCAATAATGCAATGCTTGTTTTTTTGTTTTTATACATTATAGAGTAAATGTTTTGCATGTCTGAATATAGCCCGAATATCCTGTATTTGCATAACGTAACATTCTGATTAACTTCCAACACTCATGCAATATCAGTTAGGCAATTATGGGACCGTCCTACGTGACAGACATACTTACAATGCAAAATTTTCCATTCAAAGTATGTTCTGAACATTGGATGAAACGTTCAGTTGTTTGGCCAACGCATAAGAGTCGTATATGTGAAATTTAAGATTTTTTTGTGTACAATAACAGTTTCAAAGAATTAAGAAGTTTACTTAGACATTTTTTCTTCTGTTTTTACAGCAATCCTGGGAAAATCACACTATTTAATGTATTTCCTTGTATCCGCAATGCAACCAAGAATGTTGGTTACGTTTAATGAAGAGCTGCAATCATTGCCAGTATCTGTCAGGGTTGGCCAGGTAAATTACAAGCAGAATAATATGCTATACTTGTAGTGTAATGTAATGTAGACTAATATAGTGTAGTTGATTGTAATGTGCAATGCAACCAAGAATGTTGGTTACGTTTAATGAAGAGCTGCAATCATTGCCAGTGTCTGTCAGGGTTGGCCAGGTAAATTGCAAGCAGAATAATATGCTACACTTGTAGTGTAATGTAATATAGAGTAATATAGTGTTTAATTGTAATATGTAGTGTAAGGTGGTGCTATGTAGTGTTGTGTTGTGTAGTTTAGTCCAGTACTGTGTAATGTAGTATAGTGGAATGCAGTGTAGTTTATTGAATTTAAATTCAACAAAATGTTGTATATTGTCGTGTAGGTTAGTTTGGTAGTGTAGTGTAGGAAAGGGTAGGACAGTTTCATGAATATATGCATGTATGTAGTGAAGTGTTATTTTAGTTGTAGTTTATTGTAGTGTGTTGTATTGCTGTGTAATGTAAAGTAGTGTTGTGTGCTTTGTATTTTGGTGTAGTGTAGTGTAGCGCTGTGCAGTGTTATATAATGTGGCGAAGTGTAGCGTAATTATTGTAGTATAGGTTAGTGTGTGTAAGATTAGTGTAGTATGTTAAAATGCAGCACAGCTTAGTGTAGTGTGATGAAGTGTATTTCCGTGCAGTTCAGTGTAGTTTAATGCAGTGTGGTGCAGTGTAGTTTGGTTTAGTTTAGTTTACTTTTTTAGTGTACTTTACTCGTGTAGTTAAGTTTGGTGTAGCTTTCTAGTGTTTTGCAGTAATGCCGTGGTGTTTTACATAATTTAACAGAATGTGGTGTAATGAAATCTTGTGTAACGTAATTTGACTTAGTTATTTAATTGTATACTCTTTTTTAGGCTGTAGATGTTGTTGGTCAGGCTGGAAAACCAAAAACAATAACTGGGTTCCAAACTCATACGACGCCAGTATTATTAGCACACGGTGAAAGAGCTGAACTGGCTACTGAAGAATGTATCCTTTTATTCCTATATGTATGTAACTACAACTGTGGTGTCCTCGAGATGGCCTCGCATGGCCTTGTCACCGCAGTTTTTGTATATAATTTTTTTAATCGTTCAGCATAACAAGAACAGATCAACCGACATGTTTGGGTTGACATTCAAGTCTCGAACGGTAGATAGTGCCATTATTTGTGTCGTTAGTTTTCTTTGTAAACGACTAAGGACCTGGCCAAACAGTCAAACATTGTCAAACATTGTATGTGAAAGATTTGAAATTTGCTCGACGACGTTTGCGTTTTGCCACGATTTTAAACAACCCTCATCAAACATTTTTTGCTTGCCTCGAGCAAAATGTTTTTTAACTTTATGAACATATTGTACAAAGAATTCTGCTTATGCTTTGCAATTATTGTTTTGCTGTGTGTCCAAACATTCAAATATTGCTTGATAAGCAAATTATAAATGTTTGACAAACATGTTTGGTCGTTTTGCCAGGGTCTTAGGCCTGGCCATACTTCTAAAAGCTGCTTGAATATCGAAATACCCAGGTGACGATGATAGTTATGGTGATGGTAGGGGGAATTGTGTTAAACGCCAGCTGCTAAGATCTCAGAAGTAGAGGAACTAACGAGACCATGACCATGTTTGTGATGCTTCTTTGACTGGGCCTCGAACCCTGACCTCGCTAGGCCTTTGAAACATCGAGTTAGCTGAATTAGACTTCGCCACGACACCTTCCCACGACGCCACAACACCAATTACCAAAGCTACCTTTAGATTTAATCAATTTGTAGTACTTTACCATACGACATAATGTTTTAGTACTTTTGAAATCGCGATAGAAGAAAATTGAGATGAACAAGTCAAACTTAATGTGCGACACTTGCTGATTAGCATAATCCAAACCGTTTGCACCACCTTAATGTTGCATGAAGATATTCCTCTTTCACCAATAATGGAAGGCTTTGTCATTCTAAAAAAGAACCCGGAATACGACGAAGATGACGCAAAAGTGTGAAGTAACGTCATACTGTATAAAACAACATTGACTATGAAATGTTGAACACTGTTTTTCCAGGCCAATGCTGGCCATACTAGTATAAAAAAAACCCGTTTCTATGTTCAGTGTATCAAAAATAGTTGAATTGTTTCCATACAATAAAATTACCGGGTATCCACAGATCTTATGTTTCTTTTCGACTTATAAAGCCTTCTGAGTTATACATCGGAACAAATATGATCAGTTATCTAGATATTTCTAAAAAGCAGTATGTTTGTTTTATAAACAATTGTGATGTTTACTTGAGGCTTTTTATCTAGACAAAAGTATAAAAGAGAAGTCGAGTTTTAGTGGTTTAAACATAAGGGGAAAAGGATAAACATAGTTTTCAACTGAGATGTTTTAACGCGTAAGGTTTCTCCTATTTTCAGGCTAAAAGAGTGTACAATTTGAGCCCATTTCGATGCCAAAAAAATATTTTTAGTGAAAGATTTCTTGCTGATGTTGTTGTTGATGTCTGATATGCTGACAATGCAGTTTTGGTTACCATGGAGGGGAGGTTGGCCATTATGCTTTTGTGCTGTGTCTCGCGACGAAGTAAGATTGTTTTAGTCTAGTTAGTTTTTCTTTGCGGTTTCTAGATAAAATATTGTTGTTATAAACGTGCTTATGGGATGTGGAGTCAGTAAAGCTGCTATCGAACCTCAGTTAGCTGATAGCAGTGGCAGTTCAAATGCCCTGAAAGCAACAAATGTTTCGGGCCTAAATGATGAAAATGTTGCTTCTTCAAACAGTGACCTGAATATGAATGGCGATGTTGATGGACGGGATCACAGTGAAACAAAGATGAGTGTCTCTCAATCTAACAAAAACACGACAGATAATACTGTCAATGAAGTTCTGAATGAGGAAAATGGACCACGAGAGCTTGTTAAGCCTGATAATGACGAGGACCAAGACCCTCCCCCCAGTCAAAATGACAACAAAATGGATTCACAAAATCAACCTTCAATGAAGCCAGTCGAAAACCTGAGCTCATCAAGGGTTAATTTAAAAAAGCATTCCGTCACTGAAACAGATCCAAAGTTAATAGTGTTCCTACAGCAAGCTGAAAAAGTCATTGCTGAAATAAATACAATGTCGATGAGTGTGGAAGATGTACCTGCAAATTACAAAAAGGTCAAGACCCTTCGTGAACTTTATCATAAAGCGAGATATGATTATGGAGAAGAATTTTGCAAAATGTTTCTTAATTCTCTGCTTGAGTTAAATGTAATTTATTGCATTAGAGATGGATTTCGAAGAATCCAAGCTGAATATCCAAAGCTATTTACTGAGCCATCTGATGAGGTAATCTTAATGGAGTGTTTAAGAATGATATTGATACATGCATTTCCCTCCTGTTAACACAACACTAATCCATTTGTTACTGCAGGTGCAAGAAGGAATATTTATTTGGTAATGCAGGTTAGGGTTATCTGATGCAGACCTGCCCATTGTGCCCCTGAATGCTATTCTAGAATTAATGCCCTTGCTACTCATTAACGGGTCTTTGCAGAAATTCATGGGCAGCTGAGTTGGTTTCTGAAAAGTGGTTGTATGAGATTCAGTCCCAGAACTTCTCCATAGTGAGCCAAACTTCTTGACCACTCAGCCGCACTACACAGAATAAGAGTTTTAACAACTTGTATGGATCTGTTGCTTTTGCATGCAGACATTGGTAGTTTAGAACCTGGGTCCTCTTTCACCAACGTACCATTTGATACCATGACATTTGGTTGTGAGATGAATGCATGAAATGTGGAAACATTTGCGAGCATGCTTGAAACTTTTTCTTGGAATGTCAAATGAAAAAATTTTTCAAGTATGTTCAGAGATGTTTCTACTTTCTTTGCATATCCATATACCCTGGTCTAGTTACTTTCTGTTTCAATCCTATGTAAGCTTATTTTGATGAATGATTTTCTCTATTTGTAGAGCTTCAAAGCATTCCCATATCCAAAGCTGAATATGGTAGATTATGATCCTCCAGAAACAGCAATGGCATGTATTTGGGTTAAGTTCAACAGTACTGTTCTTGGCATGACTGATCTTCATGAACTATCTCGTGTCAAAGCTGGTGAACAAGGGCTTTTAGAGTACTACCTGACAGAACTTCTTCCAGCAGTCAGTGAAGGTACTCCTCCTGCAAGAGTAAGTCAACTTGCAGTAAAATTGAATGCATCAAGTCATAAAAAGACTCCACAGTTAGGATAAAATACAGAAACATTTTCAAACATACTGTTTTTACATGCCTTTCAATGACAAATATATAAAAATATATGGCTCTGAAGAAGACTCAACATAAGAAAACACAGAAATTTAAACCTGAGGAGAGTCCGAGGCTGTATGACTTGGAGAGTTACTTGGCATTTCATTGAGCTCTATGGTTCAGTGAAAGTGCCATTGGCTCTCTGGTCATGCAGCCCAGTTTCGAATCCCACCTGTTGTGGTATGCCACTTCTGGAAAAATCTGTTTTTACTCAAGTAACCATATTCGTACTGCTGGTCGAAAGAACAACCCCTTAGACAAGTGCCCCTTGTTTGGTTCAGAATCTTAAATGAGAACCTCCCTCCCTTGGGTGCTACCCTTTCATATATACTGTTTTAGAATTCTAGCTCTTAGGGGGCCTATTATAGGGGGTGCAAAAGCCGCAAAATTACGAAACAATCAGCCCAAAGCCGCTAACCTATGGTCCAGTAATGTTACTCATGGACATAACAATGACGGCTCCAACAGCTTGTCGATTGACATTTATCCAGTTGCTTGTTTGCTTGATCACTTGGTTACTTTTCCTACTTCATTTTCTAGCACCACAGAGCCCTCCTCACGCCCATTCATTGTAAAATTCATGATAAATGTAGCCTATTTTTGCTTAAAATCGGCATCCGCATGCATAATGCCGTAATCTGATGTCAATACAGGGAATACACACCAAAAAATGCAAGACACAACGTTTTCTGAAGCCGCAAACTATAGAAAAAGCATTGCGAGATCTGTAAGCCTCACGCTAAATAGGGGTCGAAACCGCAAACCGATAATAAGCCCCTTTTAAAACATAGACGTAGAGATTGATTACTCGTATTTGTGTCTTTTTTATAGACTTTGAGAGGGAAGGTATTAGAAAACAGCTTGGCAGCCATATACAACTGTAGCATGTCTCCATCAAACTTCAGATATTTTCAGAAATTCGAAGGAGTGGAAAGGTTATTGCCACTACGAAATACTCCAAATGAAAAGCTGAATATGAATGTCTTGTTTGCTGTTTCATATCTGATCGATGAGAAGAACAATGAATTGATCATGTCTAATAACGGTAAGTTCAATAACAATCTTTCTTATTTAATGCATATGTCATCCGAATCTATACAAATATGAATGTCTTTTGAAAGTATTTATGTGGACATATGTATAGCTTGATTATAAATAGAGTAAGTAGAAGCATTTTCGTAGTGACAGACTCATTATTTCTATGACTAATCTTTCGACTCTATGTTCCAAGGATTATCATAAATCTTCTGGTGATACTTGGAACGTAGTCGTAATATTAGTTGTAGGAATAATGAATCTATCACTACGCAATGCTTCTACCTATTCTATTCATATGAGTATCCGATTTTGTCAAACGAAAGGAAACTGCTACTTATATACTGGTTCGCAAGTTTTTCTTGTGGTTTCTATGTAATGGTGGCTACAGTTAGAGGGTTTCTTCTATTTTCAATTGTTGATGATAGACTTCATAATGTTATAAACCAAAATGCAGGAAAAATCGTCATCTTCCTAAACATTAAAAACTGCAGGATTTTTTTGACACAGCTTCTATGTATTCCATCCAGAACAGTTTCTATTGGAGAATAAGGGCTCACACCGGATCGAAATCCCAGGTTCTTAAATTTTGGGCAATGTCAATCCTGGCAGCCTTTCGTCGAAAAGGTCTTTCGTTAGCACAAAAGTACCAAAGTCGTGTAAAAACGGTCTTTGAGCAACTATGCTAAGACCTGCCTCTCTGTCTTTCGTTTTTCCTTTAAAAGCATTTGACAAAGACTATTGCGGCCTTTTAGTTATTTATGAGAACCTCGTTAGGAAGAAGTGTGAATCAGTAATTTTTCGTTCATATATATTATGTATCATCCAGCCCTAACAACATCTCTTGATTGATTATCTCGCAAGTAATGGGACACCTTGGCCCCATCTGCACTTTCGCAGAGGTGTCCATGGCTGAAGTTGAAAACCTGGTCCTTTAGAATAAGACCGGTGGTAGCTCTGGTCAATGGGTGGTAGCTGCTACCCAAGCGGTATGAAGGGGAATTGAACCTGAAATCTTGCGCACGAGAGGCACAATTGCAGGCAACTACCTGTATTAACCCACCGCATAATACATTACTTCCCTAGTTTATTGATCTTTCCTTCAATCAATGCTGATAAAACACATTTTTCTTTAGATACTATTGACAAAATCATTTCGTATTTGAAAAGTGCAATAAAGTTTAAAAAGAGAAGATACAGAGGAATGAGTTCAGTTGAACTTGCCAGAGCACTTAAGCAGATTGCAGTGAATGACCATAACAAGAAACTTGTAAGTTTATTAATGTATACCACAGCTTGCAGGTAGCAGGCACAAACGGTTTTTTCGGGCTAATTTTCTCCAAAAATCTTTTCTTATATTCGTAATATTCATATAATCAGTAAGCATTGGCTCATGAGTACGGTTTGAAGGATTCAGTACAAAACAAAGACAAAACGACGTTTTGGGCATTACCCTTTATTAAGTGACGGTTTAATTTTAAATACAAACATAAGTAGTGTAAGAAAGTTGAAAACGAGGAAAAACAAAAATTTATAGGAAAAAACAAATTAACAACTGCTGTATGCGGATCTATATAAAATTGCGATGAACAGCGGAATCATTTTCGGCCATTCTTAAAGGCTTTTTTCGTCTGACACTCCTCAGAGTATGAACGTCAGAAACAGACCGAAACAATAGACTAAGGCGGAATTTATACCCAGATGCGGCTCGAAATGCACCAATCAGAGAAAACGAAAAGCTGAATTGGCATTGTGTTTTAAACACCAATCAGCTGGTCGGATACAGCGGGAAGACCAATAGAATTATTTGAAGGTCCAAGTGAGAAAACGAACTCTTTCTGTCTACACAGAACCGGCCTTTTGGTTTTGATGTAGACAGATTCCAAAACCCCTAAGTGAAACAAAGATTTTGCTTTGCCAATGATTCTCTTATGGTCTTCCTAAAACTCACAAACCCAACGTCCCTCTTAGGCCTATTCTATCTATGGTTGGTTCAGCTCAACGTGAGCTTGCTAAATGGTTTTCGGAAATTTTAGCACCTGTTTTGGAACTACAGATAATTTTGTTCTCCAAAGTTTTCCTTAATCGAGAATCTGATGGTACATCTGATAGGGCGTGGAATTTCATGTGGTTGATGGAATGATTTAGGGAGTTAAATGTTTGGAGATGTTGATGTCAGTGTCGTATTGGTGATTCTGCTGGAGATTTATTTTAGGGTAAATTTAGCTGGAGGAATAAGATATATCTCCAGCAGAATCGCCAAGACTACGCTGACATCAATATCTTCAAACACTTCAACTCCCGAACAATTTTTTGCGACGTAGCTAAAGGGTAAAACATTTTGTTTGTGAGACAAACAAGAGACAAACAATGTTTGATGGTTTGGCCAGGACCTAATTCAAGAGTGTAAACTGCTCACTTTTACGACCTTTAATGGAAGTCTTTAGAGTTTGACTGCTCTAATGAAACTACTCGTCAGTTTAGCTGGAAAAGAAGAATAAATGTTTATCTTAAGATGTGTATCTCGAAGAAGTGTTGTCTGTTAAGGATAGAACGTAATTCAAAAACGCTTTAACCACTAAGGTTTTCTCAAAACCGGCAAAATTTACTTAAAAGCTCTTTTTTCTTGTTAGATTGGAAGTCGAGAAGGACTAACTACTTTGTTGGCAATGTTTAATACTGCTCAAACAGACGAAGAAAGAATAGCCGCTTCTAAAGCAATGTGGATGTTACTGTTTGATGAAGATAACAAGAAGATATTCAAAGAGACTGAGGGTGCTGTGAAACAGATAAAGGCTTTCTCTGTAGGTACTTTTCTTGCTTATTGTTGTCATCTTTATCATAATCGTTATCTAAAGCCAGGTTTATAACGACATTGTGCAAAGTCAGAAATAACTAACAAACAAACAAACAAACAAACTAACTAATTAACTAACTAACTGGTTAACTAACTAACTAACTAACTAACTAACTAACTAACTAACTAACTAACTAACTGGTTAACTAACTAATTAACTAACTTTACTAGCTAGCTAACTAACTAACTAACAGGCAATCTATTCCTACTAACTAACTAACATGCAATGTATGCTTACTAACTAACTCACTGACTAACAAACTAACTAACTAACTAACTAACAAACTAACTAACTTGTTAGCTAACTAACTAACTAACTAAGAAACTAACTAACTAACTAACTAACTAAATAACTAACTAACTAACTAACATGCAATCTATGCCTACTAACTAACTAACTAACCAACAAACAAACAAACAAACAAACAAACAAACTAACTAACTAACTAGCTAACTAACTAACTAACTAACTAACGAACATGCAATCTATGCTAACTAACTAACTAACTAACTAACTAACAATATAACAAACTAACTAACTAACTAACTAACTAACTAACTATGCTAACTAACTAACTAACAAACTAACTAACTAACTAACTAACATAACTAACAACTAACTAACTAACTAACTAACTAACTAACTTACTAATTAACTGACTGACTAACAAACTAACTAACTGGTTAACTAACTAGCTAATAACTAACTAACTAACTAACTAACTAACTAACTAACTAACTAACTAACTAACTAACTAACTAACTAACTAACTAATTAACTAACATGCAATCTATGCTTACTAACTAACTAACTAAACTAACAAACTAACTTGATTGCTAACTAGCTAACTAACTAACTAACAGCAGTTCCAACTAGTTGGCGCTAGTTCTATTGTATCGTAGGTTGACATTACCTAACGAGGGCTTAAAATGGGTTTTTGAAACTGTATGAAATGAGGACCTTCACTCTTGATAGATAAAAATTAATGAATTTTTAGCCTTTTACTACTTTCATAACTTTTGTTTTCCTTGTTTTGCTTCTCAGCAAAGAGTCCGTTATTTATAGCAACAAAGTGATACGTTTTTTCCAACCTAATAGTTTAATGTTTTTGGCAATTCACAGTTTTTTATATAATTTTTTCACAGCAGTAGAAATTTATCCGTTAAGTTGTATTTCCAATTCTTAAACTGGGAGCCGTTTACTACCTTTATAACATTTTCTTTGTTTGTTTTGCTTCTCGGCGAAGAGTCCGTTTTTTATAGCAAAAAAGCAATATGTTTTTTGAACCTTAATAGTCTAGTTTACTTTTTGGCAATTCATAGCCATTTATAATATGTAACTTTTTCCAGCAGTAGTAATTTATGCGTTAACTTGTATTTGTAGGCGTGCGAAAATAAGCAGATTCGAAAGGTGATCTCAGGAATGCTGTGTTTACTTTTTGGCAATTCATAGCCATTTATAATATGTAACTTTTTCCAGCAGTAGTAATTTATGCGTTAACTTGTATTTGTAGGCGTGCGAAAATAAGCAGATTCGAAAGGTGATCTCAGGAATGCTGTGGGAGCTGCAAACAAAATATGAACAAACAGAAAGAGCCATGAGTCTTTCAGGTAAAAGTTTTATTTATATATATATGTAATTCAATACAAAATTTATACAATATTTATACAATATTTATTCCATTTATACAATAAATACATATATTCAATATAAAAGTTTTGCAAGCAATATATTACTTCATACGCCACGTACAAACTACTTCACAACACTGCAGGGATGATGCCCGAGGAGCAATAGAACATAACTATCTCAAGGACATAAAGAACCTTTTACTGAGAAATCGTTATATACGATTAAAAACTGCACAAACATTATAAGAACAATCTTCATAACCGTACAACAAATTTGTGTATTGTCGGAAAGGCTATTTATTTGAACAAATAATCGTAATACTACAGAAACTCGAGCAAGAAGACCAGTTTAAAGCTTCGTTTTCAAGAATTGATTAAGTTAGAATGAAGGAATGGCCTTTGCTACATACAGTCACAGACAAAACTCGCTGTAAAAATGGTTGATTTTTGCGTAGGTTTCGTCATGCTAATCTCTCTGCTCAAAAAGAGGGGGAAACTTTTCAGCACCCACTTCCCCAATGTTGGGTAGAAGTGTATCGTATCGTAAGCCGACATAACACAGGCTTAAACGACTAATAACCTTGATTAACGAACAATTGCAAAAGTTACTAAGCACCTTCAAAATCGAGAAACTTTTATGAGTTTTAACTATGGTTATTGCTCAGAAACGCATTTTCAACATGTTTTTAACAGGGTAGAGGTTGAAATATTAACAGATTTGTGAACTGAAATATCAATTGAAAAATAAGAAACAGGGTAATAATAATATGCAGTTTATTATAAAAATTTCTAGTAGAAAGGAATCGGAGAGGGCATGAAGAAAACAGAGGATTTAAAGGCATGTCAGTGTCATAACTAGTTATTCTAAAAATACCATTATTTACTTGGCTGTAAGATATTTTATTTATGTTGTTCTTTACTTTAGATTTACAACAGGAAGAGCGTGAAAATTGTCAACATTTAATGATCAGTTATCAATGGGACGAACAACCGACAATGTTACGAGTTAGAGATGCATTAAGAAAAGAGGGTTTCAAAGTATGGATGGATGTTGATAAGATTGGTGGATCGACACTTGAAGCAATGGCAGTTGGAGTTGAGAATGCCGCTGTTGTGCTAATTGGTGTTTCTCGTAAATACAAACAAAGTACTAACTGCAGATCGGGTAAGCATATTGTGTTGGATTATTAAGAATGAAAATAAATGTTTATGGCATAGCAAAATAAAGTTCAGCAGTTCTTAGTTACCCCCACTTGAAAGTGCACCCCGTTAGGAGTCCTAAAATCATGGACAAAATATGTTGAGACAAAAACTCAGTCATATTGATTTAGGCTCTAGGGGGCTAGGTGGGGCAATAAAGAATCTGAACGTACTATTTAAGAATTTTCCCAACAATTTTGTCCATGATTGGAGGGCTGACTTAAGTTGATATCAAAGTACAAAGAGTGGTGGGTCTTTTTTAATACTGAAAAGAGTAACCAGAAGCTTAAACATGTCTAATTAGAATAACAAACGAATGATGACTAAATTGCCTGCTATTTGCTGTATATTCGAGTGCGTTTTCCAGCAGTCATCTTTAGAGTTGCGATTTTTCAACCCCCTATATTGTAGACTCGGTTATTTTATAAGAAACGTCTTATAGGAAACCAGCCAAGCCGGTTTCGTTGAATCAAGATGATTTTCTTGAGTGAGTGTCTTGAATGGGCGACTTAAACCTAGGAATCTTTAGGAATCTTATTTTACAACCTCATAATTAAAGTCTTTCTATGTTGTTTAAGATATTTATATACAATTGACACTTCTTGTTATGACGTTTTATATTTTTCATTTATTACTCAAAAATGGTACCTCAGGCTATCCTCGAATGATGTCCAGCAAACTTTGTCTTCTCCAGATTAAGGCTTTTTCTGTTTTTTGTATGATTAGTTATAACTGACTGAGCACTTTCTTTTGTGTATTTGTAGAGGCAGAATACGCGTTTCAACTGAAAAAAGACATTATCCCAATTATGCTTGAATCTCATTATCAGCCTGATGGTTGGCTTGGGCTAGTTGTTGGGGCGAAATTCTGGGTTGATTTTAGTCAACGACCTAAAGTCACGGAAAACATTGGCAAGTTGGTGAAAGAGATTGGTGAACGAGGGAAAGTTGGAAATGAAATTGTCAAGGCTATTGATGAAATTGATTCAACAAGTAGGTCAAATTAATGTCATTTTTAATGGTTAGAAAGAGTTAGGTTTTTGCAGAAATGATAAAAGATGAAGCAACGATTTGATACCGTATTCCTGCAACAGGGGCTGCCGTAGGCACTCCTTTTCCTGTTGAAACATGCACGTGCGTGTGTGGGTCCATAAGTTTTCGAGAGCTTGGAGAGCAGATTTCATCGCAGTTTATAAATATAGATATAGGTATAGGCTTATTATTACTTTTCCTGATTAAGATTTTTGTTATATTCCATTAAAAAGTTTACAACATTGAACTAACTACGCTACATATATCCTACATATATACTGCAAACACAACCAGAACGATACTACAGTGAGCAGTTAGCTATGTCTACCCCACTGATCAGTGGTCGGTCTACCCTGTGGCCATTACATTCAGAGTTTGAAATTTCCTTAGGCTACACGAGTTACATACATCTACAAAAATAAGTTAAAGGAGGGAAAGCATGCTGAAACTGTTGGGTGTTAAGCCAGAAAACTCTCGAAATACCCAGAAAACTCTTGTTTTGCCGGAATACCCCGGGATTAGCGTATCAGATTTATGATAAAACACCTTGAAACTGAAACGAAAGCAATTAAACAAAAATATTTACGTGCCATAGCGATACAGGACCTTGTTGTATCATTATTTCAGAACCCAATTTCCAGTGAATGTTTGGCTCAAAATCCTATTCGCTTTCCGTTGTGACAAACTTTGAGAGAAGGGAAGCCTTTGATAGATCATGAGGTTGAAATAGTCAAGGCCTTTACAAAACGACCAAAGATTGTTTGTCAAACATTTGACATTTCTTTATCAAGCAACATGTTTCACCGTTTGGCAACGTGAAATGGTGTTTTAGCGCCAGTCGTAAGGATCTCAGTAGTAGGTTAACTAACCTAGACCTCGATCCTGGCTGTAATGCTACCGTGGCTGGGCTCGAACCCTAACTACACTGAGCTTCTGACACCACGAGTCAGCTGGATTTAACCACGATGCCAGAGCACCTGCAACATTATTGCTTGCAAAAACATCACGCTACAAATGTTTTCTTATTTTCGTCTGTTCAATGTTTTGCGACCTGACCAAGCGTTCAAAAATTGCTTGATCTCAGCAGATCTCAGATGTTTGACAGACAATGCTCGATTGTTTTGCAATAGGACCAAATAATAACACCCTGGTTTTAAATGCTTTCATTTATTAGCTACAAAGAAAACTCGCAATAGAGAAGAAGTCCTGAAGTGGACGGTTAGACAAGTAAAAAGATGGATGAATGAACAAGGACTACATGAAACGTAAGTTTGGATACTTTATACTTTGATTGATTTTGCAAAAAAAGCTGAAGTGGAACTTTTAATTAACGATATTTCTCAGCGTTATTTCATTTGTAAAGCAAACCTCTCCACAAGAACTTCGCTCTAAACTGACAATAATATTTGTCTCGCAGCATTTCGATATAATAGTGAAAGGGAAGGTGAAGACATAGGCGGAATTTCTTTGGGGCTTGGGAGGTGTTTCTACCCCCCCCCCCCTACTTGAGAGTCACTCGTTGCACGTTTTTTTATAAGGAACCTTTGGTCTGAGTTGAGGCTTGAGTTCCTCAATTTTTCGACAGAATGAGGCTGAAGTTCCTTATATTGTTCCTTGTCATTTGGATATGTTTGAATACTAATTTTTACAACAAACTCATATAAATTTGCTTCATTTTCTAACTTTAAATATAAGTGGAGTCTTTTTTGGCAGAACGATGGGAAATATATTGTTGTTCTGTTATTTTTCTGTACAAATAGCCTTGTTCTTGAAAAAATTTATTCCTAGTTTGTCATCTCCGAGCCTCGACAGTTCCTTAAAGTTCCTTGATTTTTGGAAATTGCCAGCCTCGAGTTCCTTATAAAGGTACTCCTTATAAAAAAACGTGTAAATTGAAAACTTAAAGCAAAAATAGACTGCAATCTGGCAAAAACCACTTCTCAAAATAGAAAAGGATAGTGCAATGTATTCAATTTTCTCATCTTTATCTTTATTTGAAAAAATTAAAGGTAATTAATTCTTGTTTTAGGTCTATTAAGAAAACCATTCTTGATCGCTTAACTGGAAAAAGACTGGTTTTGCTTCGAGAGCTTCATGAAAAAGTGAGTGTTATGTTATATATTATGTAGTATATATTATGTAGTATATATTATGTAGCATATATTATGTAGTATATAATATGTATTATGTAGTATATATTATGTAGTATATATTATGTAGTATATATTATGTAGTATATATTATGTATTATGTAGTATATATTATATATTATGTAGTATATATTATATATTATGTAGTATATATATATATATTATGTAGT
>JACTAT010000035.1:470787-493048 GCA_014526335.1 Chrysaora quinquecirrha
AGCTTGTCATACATACAACTTCTTTAACTAACCCTCCTTTTTTGTCTTCTCTTTCTCCTTGATAGAACATCGTTTTGAACTACCTTATTGCTCATTTCTTTATTTTTTCTGCCATTTACTGCATGGAGCTGTCATACGTATAACCTCTTTAGCCAAACCTCCTCTTTTGTCATCTCTTTCTCCTTGATAGACCATCTTCTTGAACTACTTTTTTGCTTATTTTGCTACTTCTTTTCTGCCATTTACTGCATGAACTTGTCATACTTATAACTTCTTCAACCTACTTTCCTGTTTTGCCATCTCTTTCTTCTTGATAGGCCTTCTTCTTGAACTACTTCATTGCTCATTATACTATTTCTATGTTGCCATCTACTGCATGAACTTTTATACTTATAACTTCCTTAACTTACCCTCCTGTTTCGTCATCTCTTTTTCCTATGTAGACCATCTTCTTAAACCACTTTGTTGCTCATTTTTCTATTTGTCTTTTGCCATTTACTGCATGAACTTGTCATACTTATAACTTCTTCAACCTACTTTCCTGTTTTGCCATCTCTTTCTTCTTGACGGGCCGTCTTCTTCAACTTGGTCATTGCTCATTATACTATTTCTATGTAGCCATCTACTGCATGAACTTTTATACTTATAACTTCCTTAACTTACCCTCCTGTTTCGTCATCTCTTTTTCCTATGTAGACCATCTTCTTAAACCACTTTGTTGCTCATTTTTCTATTTGTCTTTTGCCATTTATTGCATGACCTTGTCATACATATAACTTCTTTAGCCTACCCTCCTCTTTCGTCATCTCTTTCTTCGCAATAGACCATCTTCTTGAACTACTTTTTCGCTTATTTTGCTACTTCTTTTCTGCCATTTACTGCATGAACTTGTCATACTTATAACTTCTTCAACCTACTTTTCTGTTTTGCCATCTCTTTCTTCTTGATGGACCGTCTTCTTCAACTTGGTCATTGCTCATTATACTATTTCTGTGTTGCCATCTACTGCATGAACTTTTATACTTATAACTTCCTTAACTTACCCTCCTGTTTCGTCATCTCTTTTTCCTATGTAGACCATCTTCTTGAAACACTTTGTTGCTCATTTTTCTATGTGTCTTTTGCCATTTATTGCATGACCTTGTCATACGTATAACTTCTTTAGCCTAACCTCCTCTTTTGTCATCTCTTTCTCCTTGATAGACCATCTTCTTGAACTACTATTTTGCTGATTTTTCTTTCTTTTTGCCATTTACTACATGAACTTGTCATAGGTATAACTTCTTTAACTAACCCTCCTTTTTTGTCATCTCTTTCTCCTCGATAGAACATTGTTTTGAGCTACGTTATTGCCCATTTCTCTATTTCTTTCTGCCATTCACTGCATGGAGCTGTCATACGTATAACATCTTTAGCCGAATCTCCTCTTTTGTCATCTCTTTCTTCTTGATAGACCATCTTCTTGAACTACTTTTTCGCTTATTTTTCTATTTTTTTGCCATTGACTACATGAACTTGTTATCTGAATAACTTCCTTAACTTACCCTCCTGTTTCGTCATCTCTTTTTCCTTAGAAGACCATTTTCTTGAACTACTTTGTTGCTCATTTTTCTATTTATTTTTTGCCATTTGTTGCATGAACTTGTCATATGTATAACTTCTTTAACTTACCCTCCTTTTTTGACATCTCTTTCTCCTTGCTTGACCATCCTCTTCAACTACGTTATTGTTTATTTCTCTATTTTTTTGTTGCCTTTTACTGCATGAAATTTTTTATTTATTACTTTTTTACTTATCCTCCTATTTGTCATCTTTTCCTCTATAGTAGAACATCTTCTTGAAGTTCTTTATTGCTTTTTCCCCTATTTTATTGCTATTTGCTTCATGAACTTGTCATACTTAATACTTGTTTAACCTACTTTCCTGTTTTCCATCTCTTTCTTCTTGATAGACCGTCTTCTTCAACTAGAGCATTGCTCATTATACTATTTCTGTGTTGCCATCTACTGCATGAACTTGTCATAGGCATAACTTCTTTAACTTACCCTCCTTTTTTGACATCTCTTTCTCCTTGCTTGACCATCCTCTTCAACTGCGTTATTCTTTATTTCTCTATCTTTTGTTGCCTTTTACTGCATGAAATTTTTTATTTATTACTTTTTTACTTATCCTCCTATTTGTCATCTTTTCCTCTATAGTAGATCATCTTCTTGAAGTTCTTTATTGCTTTTTCCCCTATTTTTTTGCTATTTGCTTCATGAACTTGTCATACTTAATACTTGTTTAACCTATTTTCCTGTTTTGCCATCTCTTTCTTCTTGATAGACTGTCTTCTTCAAATAGGTCATTGCTCATTATACTATTTCTGTGTTGCCATCTACTGCATGAACTTGTCATAGGCATAACTTCTTTAACTAACCCTCCTTTTTTGTCATCTCTTTCTCCTTGATAGAACATCGTTTTGAGCTACGTTATTGCCCATTTCTCTATTTTTTTCTGCCATTTGGTGCATGGAGTTGTCATACGTATAACCTCTTTAGCCGAACCTCCTCTTTTGTCATCTCTTTCTCCTTGATAGACCATCTTCTTGAACTACTTTTTTGCTTATTTTTCTTTTTTTTGCCATTTACTGCATGAACTTGTCAATACTTATAACTTCTTCAACCTACTTTCCTTTTTTGTCATCTCTTTCTCCTTGATAGAACATCGTCTTGAACTACGCTATTGCCCATTTCTCTATTTTTTTCTGCCATTTACTGCATGGAGTTGTTATACCTATAACTTCTTTAGCCTAACCTCCTCTTTTGTCATCTCTTTCTCCTTGATAGACAATCTTCTTGAACTACTTTTTTGCTGATTTTGCTATTTCTTTTTTGCCATTTACTGCGTGAACTTGTCATACGTATAACTTCTTTAACTAACCCTCCTTTTTTATCATCTCTTTCTCCTTGATAGAACATCGTCTTGAACTACGCTATTGCCCATCTCTCTATTTTTTTCTGCCATTTACTGCATTGAGTTGTCATATGTATAACTTCTTTAGCCTAACCTCCTCTTTTTTCATCTCTTTCTCGTGGATAGACCATCTTCTTCAACTACTTTTTTATTTAGCTTTCTATTTCTTTTTTGCCAGATATTCCATGAGCTAATCATACTCATTTCTCTATTTTTTTCTGCCATTTACTACATGGAGCTGTCATACGTATAACTTCTTTAGCCTAACCTCCTCTTTTGCCATCTCTTTCTCCTTGATAGACCATCATCTTGAACTACTTTTTTGCTTATTTTTCTATTTTTTTGCCATTTACTACATGAACTTGTTAACTGTATAACTTCATTGACTTACCCTCCTGTTTCGTCATCTCTTTCTCCTTGATAGACCATCTTCTTGAACTACTTTTTTGCTTATTTTTCTATTTTTTTGCCATTCACTACATGAACTTGTTATCTGAATAACTTCATTAACCTACCCTCCTCTTTCGTGATCTCTTTCTTCGTAATAGACTATCTTCTTGAACTACTTTTTCGCATATTTTGCTACTTCTTTCCTGCCATTTACTGCATGAATTTGTCATACTTGTAACTTCTTCAACCTTCATTCCTGTTTTGCCATCTCTTTCTCCTTGATAGACCATCTTCTAGAACTACTTTTTTGCTTATTTTTCTATTTTTTTGCCATTTACTACATGAACTTGTTATCTGAATAACTTCTTCAACGTTCATTCCTGTTTTGCCATCTCTTTCTCCTTGATAGACCATCTTCTTGAACTACTTTTTTGCTTATTTTTCTATTTTTTTGCCATTTACTACATGAACTTGTTATCTGAATAACTTCCTTAATTTTCCCTCCTGTTTCGTCATCTCTTTCTCCTTGATAGACCATCTTCTTGAACTACTTTTTTGCTTATTTTTCTATTTTTTTGCCATTTACTACATGAACTTGTTATCTGAATAACTTCCTTAACTTTCCCTCCTGTTTTGCCATCTGTTTCTCCTTGATAGACCATCTTCTTGAACTACTTTTTTGCTTATTTTTCTATTTTTTTTGCCATTTACTACATGAACTTGTTATCTGAATAACTTCCTTAACTTTCCCTCCTGTTTTGCCATCTGTTTCTCCTTGATAGACCATCTTCTTGAACTACTTTTTTGCCCATTTCTCTATTTTTTCTGCCATTTACTGCATGGAGTTGTCATACCTATAACTTCTTAGCCGAATCTCCTCTTTCGTCATCTCTTTCTCCTTGATAGACCATCTTCTTGAACTACTTTTTTGCTGATTTTTCTTTCTTTTTGCCATTTACTACATGAACTTGTTATCTGTATAACTTCCTTAACTTACCCCCCTGTTTCGTCATCTCTTTTTCCTTAATAGACCATCTTCTTGAACTACTTTTTTGCTGATTTTTCTTTCTTTTTGCCATTTACTACATGAACTTGTTATCTGTATAACTTCCTTAACTTACCCCCCTGTTTCGTCATCTCTTTTTCCTTAGAAGACCATTTTCTTGAACTACTTTGTTGCTCATTTTTCTATTTATTTTTTGCCATTTATTGCATGAACTTGTCATATGTATAACTTCTTTAACTTACCCTCCTTTTTTGACATCTCTTTCTCCTTGCTTGACCATCCTCTTCAACTACGTTATTGTTTATTTCTCTATTTTTTTGTTGCCTTTTACTGCATGAAATTTTTTATTTATTACTTTTTTACTTATCCTCCTATTTGTCATCTTTTCCTCTATAGTAGAACATCTTCTTGAAGTTCTTTATTGCTTTTTCCCCTATTTTATTGCTATTTGCTTCATGAACTTGTCATACTTAATACTTGTTTAACCTACTTTCCTGTTTTCCCATCTCTTTCTTCTTGATAGACCGTCTTCTTCAACTAGAGCATTGCTCATTATACTATTTCTGTGTTGCCATCTACTGCATGAACTTGTCATAGGCATAACTTCTTTAACTTACCCTCCTTTTTTGACATCTCTTTCTCCTTGCTTGACCATCCTCTTCAACTACGTTATTCTTTATTTCTCTATCTTTTGTTGCCTTTTACTGCATGAAATTTTTTATTTATTACTTTTTTACTTATCCTCCTATTTGTCATCTTTTCCTCTATAGTAGATCATCTTCTTGAAGTTCTTTATTGCTTTTTCCCCTATTTTTTGCTATTTGCTTCATGAACTTGTCATACTTAATACTTGTTTAACCTATCTTCCTGTTTTGCCATCTCTTTCTTCTTGATAGACTGTCTTCTTCAACTAGGTCATTGCTCATTATACTATTTCTGTGTTGCCATCTACTGCATGAACTTGTCATAGGCATAACTTCTTTAACTAACCCTCCTTTTTTGTCATCTCTTTCTCCTTGATAGAACATCGTTTTGAGCTACGTTATTGCCCATTTCTCTATTTTTTTCTGCCATTTGGTGCATGGAGTTGTCATACGTATAACCTCTTTAGCCGAACCTCCTCTTTTGTCATCTCTTTCTCCTTGATAGACCATCTTCTTGAACTACTTTTTTGCTTATTTTTCTTTTTTTTGCCATTTACTGCATGAACTTGTCATACTTAAAACTTGTTTAACCTACTTTCCTGTTTTGCCATCTCTTTCTTCTTGATAGACCGTCTTCTTCAACTTGGTCATTGCTCATTATACTATTTCTGTGTTGCCATCTACTGCATGAACTTTTATACTTATAACTTCCTTGATTTACCCTCCTGTTTTGTCTTCTCTTTTTCCTTAGAAGACCATCTTCTTGAACTACTTTTTCGCTTATTTTTCTTCTTTTTGCCATTTACTACATGAACTTCTTATCTGTATAACTTCATTAACCTACCCTCCACTTTCGTCATCTCTTTCTTCGTAATAGACCATCTTCTTGAACTACTTTTTAGCTTATTTTGCTACTTCTTTTCTGCCATTTACTGCATGAACTTGTCAATACTTATAACTTCTTCAACCTACTTTCCTTTTTTGTCATCTCTTTCTGTTTGATAGAACATCGTCTTGAACTACGTTATTGCCCATTTCTCTATTTTTTTCTGCCATTTACTACATGAACTTGTTAACTGTATAACTTCATTGACTTACCCTCCTGTTTCGTCATCTCTTTCTCCTTGATAGACCATCTTCTTGAACTACCTTTTTTCTTATTTTTCTTTTTTTTGCCATTTACTACATGAACTTGTTATCTGAATAACTTCATTAACCTACCCTCCTCTTTCGTCATCTCTTTCTTCGTAATAGACCATCTTCTTGAACTACTTTTTCGCTTATTTTGCTACTTCTTTTCTGCCATTTACTGCATGAACTTGTCAATACTTATAACTTCTTCAACCTACTTTCCTTTTTTGTCATCTCTTTCTCCTTGATAGAACATCGTCTTGAACTACGTTATTGCCCATTTCTCTATTTTTTTCTGCCATTTACTACATGAACTTGTTAACTGTATAACTTCATTGACTTACCCTCCTGTTTCGTCATCTCTTTCTCCTTGATAGACCATCTTCTTGAACTACCTTTTTGCTTATTTTTCTTTTTTTTGCCATTTACTACATGAACTTGTTATCTGAATAACTTCCTTAACTTTCCCTCCTGTTTCGTCATCTCTTTCTCCTTAATAGACCATCTTCTTGAACTACTTTTTGCTTATTTTTCTATTTTTTTGCCATTTACTACATGAACTTGTTAACTGTATAACTTCATTAACTTAACCTCCTCTTTTGTCATCTCTTTCTCCTTGAAAGACCATCTTCTTGAACTACTTTTTTGCTGATTTTTCTTTCTTTTTGCCATTTACTACATGAACTTGTTATCTGTATAACTTCATTAACTTACCCTCCTCTTTCGTCATCTCTTTCTTCGTAATAGACCATCTTCTTGAACTACCTTTTCTCTTATTTTGCTACTTCTTTTCTGCCATCTACTGCATGAACTTGTCATATTTATAGCTTCTTTAACTTAATCTCCTCTTTCGTCATCTCTTTCCCCTTGATTGACCATCTTCTTGAACTACTTTTTCGCTTGTTTTGCTACTTCTTTTCTGCCATTTACTGCATGAATTTGTCATACTTGTAACTTCTTCAACCTACTTTCCTGTTTTGCCATCTCTTTCTTCTTGATAGACCGTCTTCTTCAACTAGGTCATTGCTCATTATACTATTTCTTTGTTGCCATCTACTTCATGAACTTTTATACTTATAACTTCCTTAACTTACCCTCCTGTTTCGTCATCTCTTTTTCCTTAGAAGACCATCTTCTTGAACTACTTTTTTGCTGATTTTTCTTTCTTTTTGCCATTTACTGCATGAACTTGTAATACTTATAACTTCTTCAACCTACTTTCCTGTTTTGCCATCTCTTTCTTCGTGATAGAACATCGTCTTGAACTATGTTATTGCCCATCTCTCTATTTTTTCTGCCATTTACTGCATGATTTGTTTTTGCCATTTATTGCATGAATTTTTCATACTTATAACTTCTTTAAAACCTACCCTCCTCTTTTGTGATATCTTTTTCCTTGATAGACCATCTTTTGGAACCTCTTTTTGCTTAACTTGCTGTTTCTTTTCTTCTATTTACTGCATGAATTTGTAATATTTATAACTTCTTTAACCTAATTTCCTGTTTTCCATCTCTTTCTTCTTGATAGACCATCTTCTTCAACTAGGTCATTGCTCATTATACTATTTCTGTGTTGCCATCAACTGCATGAACTTGATACTTATAACGTCCTTGACTTACCCTCCTGTTTCGTCATCTCTTTCTTCGTAATAGACCATGTTCTTGAACTACTTGTTCGCTTATTTTGCTACTTCTTTTCTGCCATTTACTGCATGAACTTGTCATACTTATAACTTCTTCAACCTACTTTCCTGTTTTGCCATCTCTTTCTTCTTGATAGACCGTCTTCTTCAACTAGGTCATTGCTCATTATACTATTTCTGTGATGCCATCAACTGCATGAACTTGATACTTATAACTTCATTAACCTACCCTCCACTTTCGTCATCTCTTTCTTCGTAATAGACCATCTTCTTGAACTACTTGTTCGCTTATTTTGCTACTTCTGCCATTTAATGCATGAACTTGTCATACTTATAACTTCTTCAACCTACTTTCCTGTTTTGCCATCTCTTTCTTCTTAATAGACCGTCTTCTTCAACTTGGTCATTGCTCATTATACTATTTCTGTGTTGCCATCTACTGCATGAACTTTTATACTTATAGCTTCCTTAACTTACCCTCCTGTTTTGTCTTCTCTTTTTCCTTAGAAGACCATCTTCTTGAACTACTTTTTCGCTTATTTTGCTACTTCTTTTCTGCCATTAAATGCATGAACTTGTCATACTTATAACTTCTTCAACCTACTTTCCTGTTTTGCCATCTCTTTCTTCTTGATGGGCCGTCTTCGTCAACTTGGTCATTGCTCATTATACTATTTCTGTGTTGCCATCTACTGCATGAACTTTTATACTTATAACTTCTTTAACTTACCCTCCTGTTTCGTCATCTCTTTTTCCTATGTAGACCATCTTCTTGAACTACTTTTTTGCTTATTTTTCTATTTTTTTGCCATTTACTACATGAACTTGTTATCTGAATAACTTCCTTAACTTTCCCTCCTGTTTCGTCATCTCTTTCTCCTTAATAGACCATCTTCTTGAACTACTTTTTTGCTTATTTTTCTATTTTTTTGCCATTTACTACATGAACTTGTTAACTGTATAACTTCATTGACTTACCCTCCTGTTTCGTCATCTCTTTCTCCTTGATAGACCATCTTCTTGAACTACTTTTTTGCTTATTTTTCTATTTTTTTGCCATTTACTACATGAACTTGTTATCTGAATAACTTCATTAACCTACCCTCCTCTTTCGTGATCTCTTTCTTCGTAATAGACTATCTTCTTGAACTACTATTTCGCATATTTTGCTACTTCTTTTCTGCCATTTACTGCATAAACTTGTCATACTTGTAACTTCTTCAACCTACTTTCCTGTTTTGCCATCTCTTTCTTCTTGATAGACCGTCTTCTTCAACTTGGTCATTGCTCATTATACTATTTCTGTGTTGCCATCTACTGCATGAAGTTTTATACTTATAACTTCCTTGATTTACCCTCCTGTTTTGTCTTCTCTTTTTCCTTAGAAGACCATCTTCTTGAACTACTTTTTCGCTTATTTTGCTACTTCTTTTCTGCCATTAAATGCATGAACTTGTCATACTTATAACTTCTTCAACCTACTTTCCTGTTTTGCCATCTCTTTCTTCTTGATGGGCCGTCTTCTTCAACTTGGTCATTGCTCATTATACTATTTCTGTGTTGCCATCTACTGCATGAACTTTTATACTTATAACTTCCTTAACTTACCCTCCTGTTTCGTCATCTCTTTTTCCTTAGAAGACCATCTTCTTGAACTACTTTTTTGCTAATTTTTCTTTCTTTTTGCCATTTACTACATGAACTTGTCATACTTGTAACTTCTTCAACCTACTTTCCTGTTTTGCCATCTCTTTCTTCTTGATAGACCGTCTTCTTCAACTTGGTCATTGCTCATTATACTATTTCTGTGTTGCCATCTACTGCATCAAGTTTTATACTTATAACTTCCTTAACTTACCCTCCTGTTTCGTCATCTCTTTTTCCTATGTAGACCATCTTCTTGAACCACTTTGTTGCTTATTTTTCTTTTTTTTTTTGCCATTTACTACATGAACTTCTTATCTGTATAACTTCATTAACCTACCCTCCTCTTTCGTGATCTCTTTCTTTGTAATAGACTATCTTCTTGAACTACTTTTTCGCTTATTTTGCTACTTCTTTTCTGCCATTTACTGCATGAACTTGTTAACTGTATAACTTCATTGACTTACCCTCCTGTTTCGTCATCTCTTTCTCCTTGATAGACCATCTTCTTGAACTACTTTTTTGCTTATTTTTCTATTTTTTTTCCATTTACTACATGAACTTGTTAACTGTATAACTTCATTGACTTACCCTCCTGTTTCGTCATCTCTTTCTCCTTGATAGACCATCTTCTTGAACTACTTTTTCGCTTATTTTGCTACTTCTTTCCTGCCATTAACTGCATGAATTTGTCATACTTGTAACTTCGTCAACCTTCATTCCTGTTTTGCCATCTCTTTCTGGTTGATAGACCATCTTCTTGAACTAAATTTTTGCTTATTTTTCTATTTTTTTGCCATTTACTACATGAACTTGTTATCTGAATAACTTCCTTAACTTTCCCTCCTGTTTTGCCATCTCTTTCTTCTTGATAGAACATCGTCTTAAGCTACGTTATTGCCCATTTCTCTATTTTTTTCTGCCATTTACTGCATGAAAGTATTTATTTATAACTTCTCTAACTAACCCTCCTTTTTTGTCATCTGTTTCTCCTTGATAGAACATCGTCTTGAACTACTTTTTTGCTGATTTTTCTTTCTTTTTGCCATTTACTACATGAACTTGTCATAGGTATAACTTCTTTAACTAACCCTCCTTTTTTGTCATCTCTTTCTCCTCGTTAGAACATCGTCTTGAACTACGTTATTGCCCATTTCTCTATTTCTTTCTGCCATTCACTGCATGGAGCTGTCATACGTATAACCTCTTTAGCCGAACCTCCTCTTTCGTCATCTCTTTCTTCTTGATAGACCATCTTCTTGAACTACTTTTTGCTGATTTTTCTTTCTTTTGCCATTTACTGCATGAACTTGTCATACTTATAACTTCTTCAACCTACTTTCCTGTTTTGCCATCTCTTTCTTCGTGATACAACATCGTCTTGAACTATGTTATTGCCCATCTCTCTATTTTTTCTGCCATTTACTGCATGATTTGTTTTTGCCATTTATTGCATGAATTTTTCATACTTATAACTTCTTTAAAACCTACCCTCCTCTTTTGTGATATCTTTTTCCTTGATAGACCATCTTTTGGAACCTCTTTTTGCTTAACTTGCTATTTCTTTTCTTCTATTTACTTCATGAACTTGTAATATTTATAACTTCTTTAACCTAATTTCCTGTTTTCCATCTCTTTCTTCTTGATAGACCGTCTTCTTCGACTAGGTCATTGCTCATTATACTATTTCTGTGATGGCATCAACTGCATGAACTTGATACTTATAACTTCATTAACCTACCCTCCACTTTCGTCATCTCTTTCTTCGTAATAGACCATCTTCTTGAACTACTTTTTTGCTTATTTTGCTACTTCGTTTCTGCCATTTACTGCATGAAGTTGTCATACTTATAACTTCTTTAAAACCTACCCTCCTCTTTTGTGATATCTTTTTCCTTGATAGACCATCTTTTGGAACCTCTTTGTGCTTAACTTGCTATTTCTTTTCTTCTATTTACTGCATAAACTTGTAATATTTATAACTTCTTCAACCTACTTTCCTGTTTTGCCATCTCTTTCTTCTTGATAGACCGTCTTCTTCATCTTGGTCATTGCTCATTATACTATTTCTGTGTTGCGATCTACTGCATGAACTTTTATACTTATAACTTCCTTGATTTACCCTCCTGTTTTGTCTTCTCTTTTTCCTTAGAAGACCATCTTCTTGAACTACTTTTTCGCTTATTTTTCTTTTTTTTGCCATTTACTACATGAACTTCTTATCTGTATAACTTCATTAACCTACCCTCCACTTTCGTCATCTCTTTCTTCGTAATAGACCATCTTCTTGAACTACTTTTTCGCTTATTTTGCTACTTCTTTTCTGCCATTTACTGCATGAACTTGTCAATACTTATAACTTCTTCAACCTACTTTCCTTTTTTATCATCTCTTTCTCCTTGATAGAACATCGTCTTGAACTACGTTATTGCCCATTTCTCTATTTTTTTGCCATTTACTACATGAACTTGTTAACTGTATAACTTCATTGACTTACCCTCCTGTTTCGTCATCTCTTTCTCCTTGATAGACCATCTTCTTGAACTACTTTTTTGCTTATTTTTCTATTTTTTTGCCATTTACTACATGAACTTGTTATCTGAATAACTTCCTTAACTTTCCCTCCTGTTTCGTCATCTCTTTCTCCTTAATAGACCATCTTCTTGAACTACTTTTTTGCTTATTTTTCTATTGTTTTGCCATTTATTACATGAACTTGTTAACTGTATAACTTCATTGACTTACCCTCCTGTTTCGTCATCTCTTTCTCCTTGATAGACCATCTTCTTGAACTACTTTTTTGCTTATTTTTCTATTTTTTTGCCATTTACTACATGAACTTGTTATCTGAATAACTTCATTAACCTACCCTCCTCTTTCGTGATCTCTTTCTTCGTAATAGACTATCTTCTTGAACTACTTTTTCGCATATTTTGCTACTTCTTTCCTGCCATTTACTGCATGAATTTGTCATACTTGTAACTTCTTCAACCTACTTTCCTGTTTTGCCATCTCTTTCTTCTTGATAGACCGTCTTCTTCAACTAGGTCATTGCTCATTATACAATTTCTGTGATGCCATCAACTGCATGAACTTGATACTTATAACTTCATTAACCTACCCTCCACTTTCGTCATCTCTTTCTTCGTAATAGACCATCTTCTTGAACTACTTGTTCGCTTATTTTGCTACTTCTTTTCTGCCATTTACTGCATGAACTTGTGATACTTGTAACTTCTTCAACCTACTTTCCTGTTTTGCCATCTCTTTCTTCTTGATAGACCGTCTTCTTCAACTAGGTCATTGCTCATTATACTATTTCTGTGTTGCCATCTACTGCATGAACTTGTCATACTTATAACTTCATTAACTTAACCTCCATTTTTGTCATCTCTTTCTCCTTGATAGACCATCTTCTTCAACTACTTTTTTCCTTAATTTTCTATTTCTTTTTGCCAGATATTCCATGAGCTAATCATACTCATAACTTCTTTAACTAACCCTCCTTTATTGACATTTACTGCATGACTTTGTCATACGTATGACTTCTTTAGCCTAACCTCCTCTTTTGTCATCTCTTTCTCCTTGAAAGACCATCTTCTTGAACTACTTTTTTGCTTATTTTTCTATTTTTTTATGAACTTATTATCTGAATAACTTCCTTAACTTTCCCTCCTGTTTTGTCATCTCTCTCTCCTTGATAGAACATCGTCTTGAACTACGTTATTGCCCATTTCTCGATTCTTTTCTGCCATTTACTGCATGCAGTTGTCATACGTATAACTTCTTTAGTCTAACCTCCTCTTTCGTTGTCTCTTTCTTCTTGATAGACCATCTTCTTGAACTACTTTTTCGCTTATTTTGCTATTTCTTTTTTGCCATTTACTGCATGAACTTTTATACTTATAACTTTCTTAACCTGCCCTTCTGCTTTGTCATCTCTTTTTCGTTAGTAGACCATCTTCTTGAACTACGTTATTACTTATGTCTCTATTTTTTTCCCATTTACTGCATGAACTTTTCCACATGTAACCTTTAACCTTCTCTCTTGTTTGATTGTCTCTTTATCTGACTGCTAAGTTACTAGTCCTGTCTGTCTCTCCTATTTGCTGTCTGTGCTAGTGTTTTTTGTCATCCTTTGTCAACTTGGATGTATGTCGTTACTTACTGTTTTCTTTCTATCCTTCTCTTATGGTCCTCTCAAATGATGATGTCAGGAAAGCCAATAATCTCAGCTTTTTTATCCTTTAAGTTGCTGTTTCAGTATCACATATGTGAAGATTACATAAATTCTATTTGTCTTTCCATTGTATTCTATTTGTCTTTCCATTGTATCTTAATCATTCAACTCATCTTTGCTTTCTGATTGGTACATTTGGATCTGCATCTGGGTATATATTCCGCTTTATTCGTTTGTTTCCGTCAATTTCAGACACATTAAGTTTTTAAGTTTCTAAGTTTTTAAGATAGTGCTGTTTCTTGCAATTTTCATACCACTGGAAAACAATTATAATTTGTAATGCCTGGAGAAAAGAAGAATGGATGCTATATTTTTGTAGATAAGCTAGACCAGCAATATCCACCAGTCCCTCTGTTTCGTTTCTTTTGATGTTGTTGCTGAAGGCAGCTTCAGAGATGCAGCTTTGTTATTAGCAACCAATGAGTTCCAAGGAGCAACTCTGCGATTCGATTTTCATTTTCTGGAGAATCGAGTTTTTTTAGAACAAAATAATTATTTTTGTGACGTGATGAAAGTTCATTCTTTTTCGCAGAGAAGTCTTTTTCATTGTCGGGGTTGGCCCCTTTAAAATAAGACCAAGACATGGTCAGGGATTAACTCCCCTTCCAAAATTGGACTGTGGTAGACCACGATAAACTCTTGGACCCAGACACTTGTTGTTGCTATCAGGCAACAGCTATCAGGCAACACACTTTGTTATTTGAAAACAAAGATATGTTCAGGAAAATTGGTCTAGAATCAAATGGCTTATGATGAAATATAGTTCTCCAAGAGTTAAATAAATCATTTCAACCGATTTTCCAGGCTATAATTAGAATATTGAGCTAAAAAAAATGGAAAGATAAGACCTTCGAAGTCGGCCATTCATTTTTGACGAGAAGGCAAAGCAGAGAAGGCCAAAAATTAAGGGTTCTCAAATTGCTACTAATCATCCATAATAGCACTCGAAGAGTAAAAACACCATTCTGCTGAATTTCCGAGTTGTATTATACAGGAATATATTCAATAAGCTTGAAAACATCATTCACTTAAATTTGAATAGAAGGCAAAATGGCAAAAAACCGCCTGAAATGAAGGGGGTTTTTTTAAATGGCAAATGACACAGACACATTTCGGGAACACTTTCGTAACTTAAGCTTCACAGGGACGCAAATATTTTAACCAAGGCCTCGACCCGGGTGTTTTCTTGAGTACTGTAAACCCTGTCACTGTCTCCTGAGAACAAGTTTTCAGAGCAACAAGAGTTCAAACATGATTCCAGTCTTTCTGGCATCGTGCAGTTGCACCTTCTTGCATGGCAGGTTTTAATTTTAAACAATGAAATATGGAACTTCTCTGTTCTTTTCAATTCTTTTCTTTGATCGTTGTAACATTATTGCATGGTTTTCTCTTCTTTTGTTTTGTTTTCCTGTCTTTGTAAAACGTGCTTCTTAACTTCACGCTTTAAAGCATTCAATTAGTGAATGCATCGCTAACTTCTTCGTGCAATTAGTGATTGTATCAGTAATGTTTGTCGTTTGACAGAGGCCAGAGCTCTCTTTGCCACGTTGTTTCGTCTAGGACGGTCGTTGCTGGCCTAGCAGTATTTTGGTGACACATTATTTTCTCAAGTAAGTCTTTGAGGTACTCTTTCAAGCAGCATTCATGGTTCATAAGACCTTCATAACACTTGCACTTGCATATTATCTGTTTGTCGTTTTTAAGGCGTAGCTAATCCTCATTTACAAGATGACTTTTCGTTGCGTTATTTTTTAAAGGTATATTAAAAGAAAAGATTGCGAGGAAGTCTTTCAGCACGTACTTGGAAATACGAATAAGGAAGCATGGGATACAACCAGCGGAACAGTTGAAGGCAATGGTGGCACTCATTTTACTGAGGAAGGAGTAGGACACATCTGGAAGGACCACGTCAAGAAGAAAAAACCCACCTGTGCTTGACAAAAGTTGTTTGCCTGAGGATAATGTCGTTCCTATTTCTTTCCGAAATTCAATGATCTGCTTTTCTCTCTACCGTAAAAATGATTTCACCTCAATACATTCTTCAATATTTGGCTTAAGAATCGCCAAGGCTTTTGCATTCACTACCAAACTACAAAAGTTCTTCGCTGCCCGTCTTCAATTCTGAGGTATGTACCTAGCTACATTTGAAGTCAAATTCTTTTAACTAGGGGCATTCCGTTCATCTTCAAAACACGGTGCGAGTTTTTCTCGATTTGATAATCCCGTATTGCTGAGGTTGGATTGCATTGCCTTTGTAAAATTTTTCAAACATGTTAGGTTTACGTCTTTGATTTAGATGCATTTTTCATAAGGAAGCATTTTATCTCCATTTATCCGTCGCTTTAGCTGCTGCACATCCCCATCCGCAATGCATACATGTCGCAATTTTCTAATATCCTCGCTTTTGTCACGAGTTGGAAGCTGCATTACGGACATTAATCGGGGGTTAGACGCTAGTTTAAAACTAGTTAATGTCCGGGATGAAGACGTCCTGTGTTGACAAAACATACACAAAAGTGAGGTGTTATGCCTCTTGACTCACCTTGAGTCACCTTACCCATCCCAGGGAACCGTGTGTGAAAGTAATGGCAATTATTGTTCGCCCAAGTGTGACTCTCTTTTCTTGCGCAAGAGTTTGCGAATCATCATTATTATCATCATCATCATGAACATTATCATCATCATCATAATTATCCTCATCATCATCATTATCATCATCATTATTATCATCAACATTATTATCATCATCATCATCATTGGTTTGTCTAGAAGGGTGCTGATGAGTGAATGCTGATGAGCGAAATAAGGTAGCTTATAAAACTCTTGCCTGGTCACTTCACAGCCACAACTGCAACAATTTTGTGTTTTAAGCTAAGAGCTCAAGCTTTTTTAACAGCAAACAAATACCTCAACTAGATTATTTTTTGTTTTTAACAGAAACGATAAAAAGATTTCACATCACATCGCCTCGTCAACTGGCCAACAAGCTTGGTATTTTGGCGAAACATCTGCAACAGTATGAATTTATAACAATTTTTCCCAATTATCTGAAAATACAATTTTGAGATATTTCATGTTACGAAAGACACTCCCTACTGTATTCTAATTTAAGTTCTTTTGTATGGAGAGAGAGAGAGTAGAGGACTAGACAGAGGGCCAATTCCGCTAGAAAATCGAACTATTAAAGTGTCTTACTTCTATCCCAAGGATCCGCGAGCTCACTGTTTTTCAAAGGTGACTAGGGACTTTAGGAGAACCTAAGTTCTCTAGGTGACAGGAACAATAATTTCTTACTTAATTGATACGCGCATGTTCACTATAGAACATACCATCATACAATCAATGGGAAACCGATGCAGTTTGTCTTATGGTTTTTGTCCAAGATTGGGGATAAATACCTCGACATGTGACAGAGGTGCTCCTTCTAGCTTAAAGAACTCTTGTTTTATCACATCATATCCACAACAGCATCTATTTTGTGTATTGAAGCTAAAGACAAACTTTCTTAGCAGTAGACAAGTACCTCAACTAGATCCTTTTTTTGACAGAATCAACGAAGTCAAGAAAACAAAGAACCATTTTAACGGAAGAACAAAAAACAAAATTAAAAGAAGAATTTGACAAAAATACTTGAATTTTAAGAAAAAAAAGAACTTTTGGAAAGCCTTAGGCTTCCCCAATTAAAGATTAATATATGGTTCCTGAATAAGAGACCCAGAAATGGAAAATCAAAAGGTGAGATATCTTGAAATTGTAGTGATTGTGATGCTAATGTTAACGTCAATGATGATGATGACGATGATGGTGGTGATTATAATGATGATGACGATTGTGATGATGATGATGATGATGATGATGATGAACATGATGAAGATGATGATGACGATTGTGATGATTATGATGATGATGATGATGGTGATGATGATGATGAACATGATGAAGATGATTCTGATTCATTTTCTTTTCTTCTTCACTTTTCTTCTTTGTCATAGTTTGCCACAAATAAATTTTCTTATTGGTCTTTTTTTAAAGTTTGCAAGATCTTTTGAAGAGGAAGAACATTTTAACTTTAACACATTGCTGTATAGTCAATGTCTTCAATGGGAATAGTGTCACTTCAAAGGTAAAGTATTAAAACTTAAGAAGTTCGCTTTCTTTGGTTACGTTTTTTGTGCTTTTCTTTGTTATTTTTACCTTTGTTACTCTGTTTTCTCTCCTTTTGCAGGCTATGTTACAGCAAGCCAATCGAGAGAGCTGAAGAATGCTATGCTTGCTTGTTTTGATGTTGAATATATGGTCAAAGATGCGAGACAACTATTAAAGACCTGGTTGTATTATTACCACCAAAGAGCTTCAAGGCCATCTTCTGTTGCACTGTTGCACTTGTTCATTTGATTATCAAGACTTGGCATGGAAATCTGATATGGTGGGTCATGTTAGCAAATTGTTCCATTTTTCATCTGTCGTTTATAATCTAATTGATCATGCTTGATATCATTGGTGGTTCCTTATGAAATCCATCCCTATGGACTACAGTTGATACCTTTATCCAATCATGTGCTTAATAATGTGAAAGGACATGCAATGAATTTTTATTTACAATATTATTACAATGCAGCATTTATTATTTAAACATGCATAGGAAATTTTTTAGAAAGGGAACGCGCTTAGAGAGAATGTTCCGCAATGCACTAAATTAGTGGCCTAAAACAAAACCTTGAAAAATAGAATTGGGAAATGGAAACAAATTTTAACTGTTCTCAAAACAAGAAACTTAACTGATCATTCAAACAATGTTGCAAACAATTTGGGTCTTGAATTTCTATTGACGAGAAGTTGCGCCACAACACCCTGTGCTGCAGAAATGAAACAGTATTTATTGAAGCCATCGTTAAAAATGAACTTTTACTTGGTCAGGGAAGCCATAACTTGGGGCAGGGAAATAAGAAAGGGTGCATTGACATTCTAGTTTCAATGTTTGAAAGGCTGATGATTTTTTTTTCCTTTCTTGTTTCGATGTAAAAATGGAGTGGTGCAAGCTTGGGACGGTTTCACGTAATTTCGACACTGTACAGCACTTGTCACTGCAATCACTACGTTTTAGGTGACTAACTTTACTTCTTTTAACAAATTTACAATTATACAGATTTGAAAAACTAGCGATACTGATTACAGTAATAGAAAAAGTGGCAGTAAACAAAATACTACGTAACTACATCCTTCAGATCACTGCGCATACGTTAGCTATATTTAGGTGCAAGCGTTTACTTCGTTTCTAGCGGAAAATAGTAGGATGTTTTACCTTAAAATCCTGATTACATTTTGATATATTTAAAGTCATAGATCCCACCCCCTGACTCAATGTTGGGACCACTGACAACATCCATTTCACCAACATTGAGTCAGGGGGGAGTACAGCGTGCGATTTATTTTGATTTATCGGGAATAGTTTAACTTCATAGAGTACCTTTCTAAATTAGTAAATAAAAACGGAAAATTAATCTAGCTTTTTCGGAACCCCTCTTGAACCTATTCAATGAAGTCATCATATTTTATAGGTATCTGGTGTATCGAAGAGGAAGCTCTCCTCCCCTTGGCTAAGTTGTCTTATCCTAGAATAAGTCATCCTATCCTAGGATCTGTTATCCTACTGCACGGTATGATAGATAAAATGTCGTACGATACGATAAGCTATCATATTTAAGGCTAAGTTATGTTATGCTATCTCATCCTAAGGTAAGGTCTATCCTCCATCCTTTACTGGCTTTCAGTTTCAATTAAGGCTAAGTTTTCCTACTCTTTTGTCACGCGAAATTGTCTTGTTACAAATTAATCCTACCATACTATGATTCTACGCTTCAAAATTCAGTCCTGGAATCTTTCCTTAAAATATTCTACACATGACATCCAGCATTTCCCTGCAGCATTTCCCTGCACTCACCTTTTTTTGATTTGCCATTCCTGGCTCGTTTATTTTGAAACCAAATATTTATTTGCGTTTCTGACAGCCCAAGGCTCTGGGCCAGTTCTTCTCTTTTTTCCTCTGTTAAGATCGTCCTTTGTTTTTCTGACTTCAATTACCGTTGACGTCACTGTAAACGTAATAAGTCTAGAAAACCGTCTTAATGAGACATAATAATTGTATTTTCAGATATATGGAAAAAATTGTTCTAAATTCATACCATTAGTTTATTTTTGCTTTTCTTTTCTTCTTTTATTTTCAAACCATTTTTTTAATTTTATTTTAGAAATGCCAATATCATTTTCGAGCCTTTCTGGCGATTGCATATAATTTTTGTTTTTAAATTCTTGATTTAGTTTTTCAAGTTGTTCATCAGTGAAGATGGTGCGTGGTTGTCTTCTTATGATTCCCTGACTTATGCGCTATCTTCCAGAAAAATATCACGCCGATCCAGATAGGTTTGAAAAGGTCTCTTTATTCCCCCAGCGAATGAATGGATGTGAAAAACCTTTTTAAGTTTCACATCAGCAATTTCCACAGCTGTATAGCTTAGTAATGACTTATCGTAAAAGGCGAGCCCATGCTCGCCCCTTTTGTTTGTTTTTTTTTTCCAGTCCTCTTTGAGAACTTGGAATTGGCCTGGGAGCTGAATCTTTGCGTCTCGGCTTCCCGCCGTAGGCGCAGTTATACAGCTGTGTTTCAACAGCTGTGTAACTTAGTAGAGATTTATCGTAAAGGGCGAGCCCATGCTCGCCCCTTTTGTTTGTTTTTTTTCCAGTCCTCTTTGAGAACTTGGAATTGGCCTGGGAGCTGAATCTTTGAAGCCATTGCTCCCAGGCCTCTTCCGTGTATGGGTGCAAATAACCCCGCGCATAATCATTTGATTTGCGAGAATGGATGTCATCACCCGTGTCTGGCTTTTTTCTTTGCCTGCTCCGATCCAGATATGATTGAAAATGTCTCTTTATCACCCAATGAATGAATGGATGTGAAAAACCCTTTTAAGTTTCACATCAGCAATGATATACTGAATGTTAAAAAAATGAAGAATAAACATTCTGCTTTTTGTGCAGCTTCTTCTTGCTGCATTGCTGTTTTCTCTTCTGCTTCTTCTCGTTGGTCCAATCCTAAAAAAATTATTAATAAATGTACTTCTCTCTCTGCAGCTTCTTCTTGCTGCATTGCTGAAAAGAGATATATAAGATTGTCAATAGTTGAGGAAACAACAAGCAGTTTTCGGTAACGATGCTACACGGTGCAGATTTCAACAATTTGTTATTCATTCCGGCAATGCAACCACAGTAGGGTTTTTGCATTTAACCTATTCTTTCCAAAATCCATAATTTCAAATTTCTGAAGTTCAGAATGAACATATTGAGCTTTTGAAAGATGAATATAAACAACTTTTAATATTAACGAATGAATGGATGTGAAAAACCTTTTTAAGTTTCACATGATCAGCAATTATATACTGAATGTTAAAAAAATGAAGAATTTTACATGCACAGAATTAACATTCTGCTCTCTCTTCTGCTTCTTCTTGCTCCAAAGAGATATATGTATATATATAAGCAGGATCAGACGCAGCTGGTTGCAAGTTCTCTCCACTGCATCAATGTGCGGAATCACCTGTCCCCTTTGTTCCTTATAGCATTGAATCTTACCTCCTCGATTCTTTGAACGTTTTTCCCTTTCTTCTCTTTTTTGGCTTTTAGAAAGGCCCTGTCAAGGGTCTTGGGCACCTATTCCTGAAACAATCAGAGAAAAATGCTGTTATTGTTATAAAAGCAATAGAAAGCTTCCCTTTGACATTTTGTAAGAAATCAAATGGAAGTATCTGCCTACCCCATTCACCCTGCTGTTGCAGACTTGCGTTTTCATTGTATCTTTTATTATCGAACCACTTCAAGATCTTGTCTCTCGTCAATCCTGTCTCTTTTGCCAGCCTTTCTGGGGACTTAATATACTTTGACTTCTCATATTCCTCATGGAGTATTTTTACCTGCTGGTTGTTATATACGGACCGTCCTTGTCTTTTTTTTCTTTTCTGTTAAGAAATAAATCAACTATTAATTTTGTCTTGTCTGCTGCTAAGAAGAAAGCGGTCTTTAGCTTCACCCTATTTTAACCGGGCAAATTTTTTGATGCTCTTCACGGCGTTTTAGATCCGGTAGATTTGGTCTATTTCAACCAATTACCGTTGACGTCACTGTAAGCATGGTTATATAAGAACGAGGCAGAAAAAGTTAATCTAAAAAGATAACCGGTCGATTATGAGTCGTAGTTTGGGCGTCCAGCAGTTTAATTCAATAGCGATAACTACGACTCAAGTTATAAGTCTCCAAGAGTCAAAGTTTGAGCAGCTTTCTAACAACAACAACAACTAAACATTTTATGTGCGATAACAAGGACTAGCGTAATAAGTCTAGAAAACCGTCTTAATGAGACATAATAATTTTATTTTCAGATATATGGAAAAAATTGTTATAAATTCATACCATTAGTTTATTTTTTCTTTTCTTTTCTTCGTTTATTTTCGAACCACTTTTGCAGCTTAGATTTATTAATTCCAAGCTCGTTCTCAAGCCTTTCGGGTGATTTTATGTAGTTGTTTTTTTGGAATTCTTCATTAAGTCTTGTAATTTC
>JACTAT010000035.1:493548-513109 GCA_014526335.1 Chrysaora quinquecirrha
AGAAACATTTTGATCTCTCGATGCCTATTTGAGAAACAATAAACTTTTTGAATAGCAAAGTCTAGAGTTCATGATGAAACAATAGGAAAACATCTTAAGTTTTGGATGTAACATTCTGAGAGCATCTTATGTTCTGGATGAAACCTTTGAAAACAATTTGGATGCAGCGATCTGAAATCATTTTGCGTTCTAGATGAAACATTTAGAAAACAATTTGGATGAAACAATCTGAAAGCATCTTAATACTGTATAAAGACATTTTTGAAATATTTTCATTCTGGAAACATTTAGATGAAACATTCTGAGATCATCTTGTTCTAGATGAAACATTTAGAAAATAATTTGGATGAAACAATCTGAAAGCATCTTGCGTTCAGGATGAAACATTTAGAAAACGATTTGGATGAAACGATCTGAAATAATCTTGCGTTCATGATGAAACATTTAGAAAACAATTTGGGTGAAATACTCTAAGAGCATCTTATGTTCTGGTGGAAACGTTTAGAAAACAATTTGGATGAAACAATCTGAAAACATCTAGTGGTTCTGGATGTAACATTTTGATAACATTCGGATGAAATATTCTGAAAGTATCTTGAGTTTTGGATGAAACATTCTGAGAGTATCTTATGTTCTGGATGTAACATTTTGATAACATTCGGATGAAATATTCTGAAAGTATCTTGAGTTTTGGATGAAACATTCTGAGAGTATCTTATGTTCAGGATGTAACATTTTGATAACACTGGGATGAAACATTTTGAAAGCATCTTAAATCCTGGATGAAAATTTTTAAAAATTTTTGGTTCTCGATGAAACATTCTTTAAACATTTAGATAAAACAATCTGAGAGTATCTTACGTTCTGGAAGGAACATTCTGAAAACCTTCTGAAGGGACCGACTTTCAGGCCCTATGCTTGTGACAATGACGATACTTAAACAAAAACACCCTCAAAACTGCCATACCAAGTCAAGATAAGTTTGAAACTGTCATATTGCACAAAGATACTGAAAATTTTCTGTTCTCTCGTTATGCTGTAAATCAAGGAAAATTCTTAAAACATTTTGGGTCGAACAATCTCAAAACATATTACATTCTGGAAGAAACATTCTGAAACATCATACATTATAAATGAAACCATTCGAAAACAATTTAGATGAAACAATCTGAAAGCATCTTTTGTCATGGGCAAAACATTCTGAAAAAATTATAATTGAAACATTCTCGAAACAACTTACATTCTCGATGAAACATTAAGACAAAAATCTGGATGAAACATTTTGAAAACAATTTGGATGAAACATTCTGAAAACATTTAGAAGGGCCCTGCATAAAACATTCTGAAATCGCCTTACGTTCTGGATGAAATTATTTATAGTGAAACTGAAAACACTCTATAAGAAACATTCAGAAAACATTTTGGCATTTTGAAAACATTTAGAAGGGCCCTGCATAAAACATTCTGAAATCGTCTTACGTTCTGGATGAAACTGCATAGAACATTCTGAAAACATCCAACGTCCTGCGTGAAAAGCATACTACGGTCTGGTTGAGGCGTTTAAGAGGGCGCGGTTCTCTTCAGGCTCAGACAGTTTCAAACTTGGCCATTGCAGAAGTTTTCCTTCGTAAAAAACCAAGTATTGTAATGATGAAAATTCAGATTACTTTAACAGTTCATTGTCCTTCGTTTGCTTCATTTTTTATCAGTCCTTCAAGCAAACTAAATTAGTTTCATTTAATTCTAGACAGCCCTATCTTATTCTCTTAAATTAGCCTCATATAAACTTCTGCAACAGCAAGATATCTTAAAACATTGAGCGGACCTAATATCTTAAAACATTGAGCGGACCTAATATCTTAAAACATTGAGCGGACCTAATATCTTAAAACATTGAGCGGACCTAATATCTTAAAACATTGAGCGGACCTTATATCTCAAAACATTGAGCAGACCTAATATCTTAAAACATTGAGCGGGCCTCATATCTCAAAACATTGAGCGGACCTTATATCTCAAAACATTGAGCGGACCTAATATCTTAAAACATTGAGCGGACCTTATATCTCAAAACATTGAGCGGACCTTATATCTCAAAACATTGAGCGGACCTTATATCTCAAAACATTGAGCGGACCTTATATCTCAAAACATTGAGCGGACCTTATATCTCAAAACATTGAGCGGAAAACATTGAGCGGACCTTATATCTCAAAACATTGAGCGGACCTTATATCTCAAAACATTGAGCGGACCTTATATCTCAAAACATTGAGCGGACCTTATATCTCAAAACATTGAGCGGACCTTATATCTCAAAACATTGAGTGGACCTTATATCTCAAAACATTGAGCGGACCTTATATTTCAAAACATTGAGCGGACCTTATATCTCAAAACATTGAGCAGACCTTATATCTAAAAACATTGAGCGGACCTAATATCTTAAAACATTGAGCGGACCTAATATCTTAAAACATTGAGCGGACCTAATATCTTAAAACATTGAGCGGACCTTATATCTCAAAACATTGAGCGGACCTTATATCTCAAAACATTGAGCGGACCTTATATCTCAAAACATTGAGCGGACCTAATATCCTAATATCGTTTTGGCAAAGGTGTACATTTCTGAAATACTTAAATTAAACTAATAATAAAACAAAATAATGATACGCTTAGCTATCTTCCTCTTGTGAAATTCAACGGGGACGAAAGTCTTCACTCTTAATCATCATCATCACCATTTTCATCATCATCATCTTCTTCTTCATAATTCTTCTTCTTCCAAGTAGAAGGTATACCAGCCACCAAATCTTCCACCCACAAGACCAGTGACAGCACCTGGAATACATTTACATTGTGACAATTCAAAATAGTTTCAAAAATACTTGAGACCATCAACGTCTTGTATTCAAAGTTTGTAGTAGATTTATAAGAAATCGAACATGTACAGAAAAGTGCAAAGAACTTAGACATTTCTGTTACAAAGAAAGATCAAAATTTCTACAGCTTCCTTTCCACGAATATAAAGCAAGAGAGGAGACATGATACCAGTTTTTAAGTATTTCAACAGATACATACATAAATGCGTTCCATAAACACCCTCCCATTATGCCCAGTATTAGACATGATAGTCTCCCCTATAACGACCAAGCTGGGAAATTTACTGAGCCAATGTTAGGAGAGGGCTCTGTCTCCCATCATCTGGCCTTGAGAAAGGAGGTTCTTCTCTCTTTTTCATCATCCATCGTCAATCATCATTCATTCATCAATCATCCATCATCAATCATCAATAATCCATCGTCAATCATAAATCAACAATCATCCACCATCAATCATCAATCATAAATCATAAATCATCCATCATCAATCATCAATCAACAATCATCCACCATCAATCATCAATCATAAATCATCAATCATCGATCATAAGTCATCCATCATCAATCATCAATAATCAATCATCAAGGGTAGCAAATATATTACCTTGGTTGCAAACAGCTGTTTTCGTGGTCAAACTATTCATCTCATTGTTTCTGGTGGTAACTTGCTGACTACATAACGTAATCAGTTGCAGTAGAGTTTCTTTCTGATCTTCAGTCATTTGTTTTGATCACGTTCTTCTCTAATTAGAGCAGTAGTCAGCAGAAGTTATTTTGAGACTGCAACAACGATAACCTGAAATCAATCAATAAAGGTTTTGATTTAACGACAATGATTTAGTGAAACATTGTAGAAAAAAATGTTTTGGAATCTGTCCACATCAAAACCAAATAGGCAGTTCTGTGTAGACAGAAAGAGTTCGTTTTCTCATTTGTCACTGATTTTCATTGTTCTTCTCGCTGATTGCTGTTGAAAACACAATGCCAATTCGGCTTTTCTTTCTGATTGGTTCATTTTGAGCCGCATCTGAGTGTTAATTCACCCTTAGTTTATTGTCTCGGGTCTGTTTCTGACGTTCATACTCTGAGGAGTGTCAGGCGAAAAAAGTTTTTAAGTATGGACGAAAATGTTTACGCTGTTTTTTGCAATTTAGAAAAAATAAGATACAAAGTGGAAACGTCTTCAGGCAAAGTAAATGTAAAATGTAAAACATTAGAAAAGAGATATGTGCCTAGCATAGTTTAGTAGCTCAGTTACCTTATGGTAAGACTTGATTTTTGCCATCCTTCTAATGGCAATTTGCCTTGCAAATGCACAATGAAGGTCTCTATAATTCTTTCAATTGCTTGCAAATATCTTCTAATCGAGTAGATTATCCTTTGACATTTACCACGTTAGGTTTGGAATAACTGAAGACTGGGTTATAATCCAAGATAATGTACAGTGAAAATAGCTCCAATATACATAACCAATCCAGATCATATTTCTGTGCCTTAGCAGTATGGTATCTGGAACAAAGATACACTTGAGCAACAGTGCATGGAGAGGATAAGCTGACTTGGATTTTGATTGCTGTATTTCTGGTTCTTGCTTTGCGTCCATAGCGTGTTCATGGTTGACCTGAACTGTTAGGATTCATTTGGTGCAAAGGAAGATTAATGAAGCTCAAGCACAAACTCTTGAGAGATGCAACAAGCACATCCTGAAAAAAAGTAAAATTCGTTTCTAGGTTGAGAGAAGAAACTTTTGATAAAAGAAATGTTTAGGGAAGAAAGCAAAAGCTTTTGAGGGAAGAAAAAGCTGAGAAACTTTTGAGAGAAGGAGACCAAGCGTCAAGGGATGAAAAAAAGAACCTTTGGGCAAATGAAACGTTGAAGGAAGAAAGACATAATACGTCTAGGGAAAGAGATGAAAAATTGAGGGAAGAACACAAAGAACCTTTTAGGAAAGAAAGAGATAAAACGTTCACGGAAGAAAGAGATGAAACGTTAATGGAAGAAAGAGATGAAACATCGAGGGAAGAAGTATAAGAAACATTAAGGGAAGAAAGATATGTAAAGTTAAAGGAAGAAAGAGATGAAACATTCAGGGAAGAAAAGAAGAAACGTGGAGGGAAGAAATCGACGAAATGTGGAGGGAAAAAATAGATGGAACGTTGAGGGGAGAAATGGATGAAATGTCAAAGGAAGAAGGAGACGAAACGTCCAGGGTAAAAAGAGATGACATGTCGCAGAAGACAGAGAGGAAACGTCGAGGGAAGAAAGAGATGAAACGTTGAAGGAAGAAAGAGATGAAACATCGTGGGCAGAAAAAAGGTGAAACGTTGAGGGAAGAAAGAGATAAAACGTTGATGGAAGAAAGAGATGAAACGTTGAAGGAAGAAAGAGATGAAACTTTGAAGGAAGAAAGAGATGAAACGTTGAGGGAAGAAAGAGATGAAACGTTGAAGGAAGAAAGAGATGAAACATTGAGGGAAGAAAAAACGTTGAGGGAAGAAAGAGATGAAACGAGGGAAGAAAGATGAAACATTGAAGAAAGAGATGAAACGTTGAGGGAAGAAAGAGATAAAACGTTAAACAGAAGAAAGAGATGAAACGTTGAGGGAAGAAAGAGATGAAACGTTGAGGGAAGAAAGAGAAAACGTTGAGGGAAGAGATGAAAACGTTGAAGGAAGAAAGAGATGAAACGTTGAGGAAGAAAGAGATGAAACGTTGAGGGAAGAAAGAGATGAGAGATGAAACGTTGAGGAAGAAAGAGATTAGAAAGAGATGAAACATCGAGGGCAGAAAAAGGGTGAAACAGGGAAGAAAAAGAAAGTGAAACGTTGAGGGAAGAAAGAGATGAAACGTTGAGGGAAGAAAGAGATGAAACGTCGAGGGAGAGAAACGTTGAGAAAGAGATGAAACGTTGAAACGAGAAGAAAGAGATAAAACGTTGATGAAATGTTGAGGAAGAAAGAGATGAAACGTTGAAGGAAGAAAGAGATGAAACATCGAGGGCAGAAAAAGGTGAAACGTTGAGGGAAGAAAGAGATGAAACGTTGAGGGAAGAAAGAGATGAAACAGGGGCAGAAAAAGATGAAACGTTGAGGGAAGAAAGAAAAAACGATGAAAGAGATGAAACGTTGAAGGAAGAAAGAGATGAAACGTTGAGGGAAGAAAGAGATGAAACGTTGATGAAGAAAGAGATGAAACGTTGAGGGAAGAAAGAGATGAAACGTTGAAGGAAAAAGAGATGAAACGTTGAGGGAAAAGAGATAAAACGTTGATGAAACGTTGAGGGAAGAAAGAGATGAAACATTGAGGGAAGAAAAAGGTGAAACGTTGAGGGAAGAAAGAGATGAAACGTTGAGGGAAGAAAGAGATGAAACATTGAAAAAGGGAAACGTTGAGGGAAGAAAGAGATAAAACGATGAAAAGAGATGAAACGTTGAAGGAAGAAAGAGATGAAACGTTGAGGGAAGAAAGAGATGAAACGATGAAACGTTGAGGGCAGAAAAAGGGAAACATCGAAAGAAACGTTGAGGGAAGATGAAACGTTGAGGGAAGAAAGAGATGAAACATCGAGGGCAGAAAGAAAAAGGTGAAACGTTGAGGGAAGAAAGAGATGAAACGTTGAGGGAAGAAAGAGATGAAACGTTGAAGAAACGTTGAATGGAAGAAAGAGATGAAACGTTGAGGGAAGAAAGAGATGAAACGTTGAGGGAAGAAAGAGATGAAACATCGAGTTGAAACGTTGATGGAAGAAAGAGATGAAACATCGAGCGAGGAAAAAGGAAACGTTGAGGGAAGAAAGAGATGAAACATCGAGGGCAGAAAAAGGTGAAACGTTGAGGGAAGAAAGAGATGAAACGTTGAGGGAAGAAAGAGATGAAACGTTGAAGGAAGAAAGAGATGAAACGTTGAGAAAGAGATGAAAAGAAAGAGATGAAACGTTGAGGGAAGAAAGAGATGAAACATTGAAGGGAAGAAAGAGATGAAACGTTGAGGGAAGAAAGAGATGAAACGTTGAAAGAAAGAGATGAAACGTTGAGGGAAAAAAGATGAAACGTTGAGGGAAGAAAGAGATGAAACGTGAAACGTTGAGGGAAGAAAGATGAAACATGAAACGTTGAGGGAAGAAAGAGATGAAACGTTGAGGGAAGAAAGAGATGAAACGTTGAATGGAAGAAAGAGATGAAACGAGGAAGGAAGAAAGAGATGAAACGTTGAGAGAAAGAGATGAAACATTGAGGGAAGAAAGAAAGATGAAACGTTGAGGGAAGAAAGAGATGAAACGTTGAGGGAAGAAAGAGATGAAACGTTGAGGGAAGAAAAAGATGAAACGTTGAGGGAAGAAAGAGATGAAACGTTGAGGGAAGAAAGAGATGAAACGTTGAGGGAAGAAAGAGATGAAACATTGAAGGAAGAAACATCGAGGGCAGAAAAAGAAAATGTTGAGGGAAGAAAGTGATGAAACGTTGAGGGAAGAAAGAGATGAAACATTGAGGGAAGAAAGAGATGAAACGTTGAGGGAAGAAAGAGATGAAACGTTGAAGGAAGGAAGAAAAAGATGAAACGTTGATGGAAGAAAGAGATGAAACGTTGAAGGAAGAAAGAGATGAAACATCGAGGGCAGAAAAAGATGAAAAGAAAGTGAAACGTTGAGGGAAGAAAGAGATGAAACGTTGAGGGAAGAAAGAGATGAAACATCGGAAAGAGATGAAACATCGAGGGCAGAAAAAGGTGAAACGTTGAGGGAAGAAAGAGATAAAACGTTGAGGAAGAAAGAGATGAAACGTTGAAGGAAGAAAGAGATGAAACATCGAGGGATGAGAAAAGAAAAGTGAAACGTTGAGGGAAGAAAGAGATGAAACGTTGAGGGAAGAAAGAGATGAAACATGAAACGTTGAGGGAAGAAAGAGATAAAACGATTTGAGGGAAGAAAGAGATGAAACATCGAGGGCAGAAAAAGGTGAAACGTTGAGGGAAGAAAGAGATGAAACGTTGATGGAAGAAAGAGATGAAACGTTGAGGAAGAAAGAAAGAGATGAAACGTTGAGGGAAGAAAGAATGAAACGTTGAGGGAAGAAAGAGATAAAACGTTGATGGAAGAAAGAGATGAAACGTTGAGGGAAGAAAGAGATGAAACGTTGAGGGAAGAAAGAGATGAAACGTTGAAGGAAGAAAGAGATGAAACATCGAGGGCAGAAAAAGGTGAAACGTTGAGGGAAGAAAGAGATGAAACGTTGAGGGAAGAAAGAGAAACGTTGAAAGAAAGAGATCGAACATTGAGGGCAGAAAAAAGGTGAAACGTTGAGGGAAGAAAGAGATGAAACGTTGAGGGAAGAAAGAGATGAAACGTTGAAGGAAGAAAGAGATGAAACATCGAGGGCAGAAAAAAGGTGAAACGTTGAGGGAAGAAAGAGATGAAACGTTGAGGAAGAAAGAGATGAAACATCGAGGGCAGGGCAGAAAGAGGTGAAACGTTGAGGGAAGAAAGAGATGAAACGTTGAGGGAAGAAAGAGATGAAACGTTGAATGGAAGAAAGAGATGAAACGTTGAGGGAAGAAAGAGATGAAACGTTGAGGGAAGAAAGAGATGAAACGTTGAGGGAAGAAAGAGATGAAACATCGAGGAAAAATGGAGATGAAACGTTGAGGGAAGAAAGAGATGAAACGTTGAGGGAAGAAAGAGATGAAACGTTGAGAAAGAGATGAAACGAAAGAAAGATGAAACGTTGAGGGAAGAAAGAGATGAAACGTTGAGGGAAGAAAGAGATGAAACATCGAGGGCAGAAAAAGATGAAACGTTGAGGGAAGAAAGAGATGAAACGTTGAGGGAAGAAAGAGATGAAACGTTGGAGATGAAACGTTGAAGGAAGAAAGAGATGAAACATTGAGGGAAGAAAAAGGTGAAACGTTTGAGGGAAGAAAGTGATGAAACGTTGAGGGAAGAAAGAGATGAAACGTTGAAACGTTGAAAAAAAGATGAAACGTTGAGGAAGAAAGAAAGAGATGAAACGTTAATGGAAGAAAGAGATGAAACGTTGAAGGAAGAAAGAGATGAAACATCGAGGGCAGAAAAAGGTGAAACGTTGAGGGAAGAAAGAGATGAAACGTTGAGGGAAGAAAGAGATGAAACATTGAGGAAGAAAGAGATGAAAAAAGGGCAGAAAAAGTGAAACGTTGAGGGAAGAAAGAGATGAAACGTTGAGGAAGAAAGATGAAACAAGAGATGAAACGTTGAGGGAAGAAAGAGATGAAACGTTGAGGAAGAAAGAGATGAAACGTTGAATGGAAGAAAGAGATGAAACGTTGATGGAAGAAAAGATGAAACGTTGAAGGAAGAAAAAGATGAAACATCGAGGGCAGAAAAAGGTGAAACGTTGAGGGAAGAAAGAGATGAAACGTTGAGGGAAGAAAGAGATGAAACATCGAGGGAAATGTTGAGAAGAAAGTGATGAAACGTTGAGGAGGGCAGAAAAAAGGTGAAACGTTGAGGGAAGAAAGAGATAAAACGTTGAGGGAAGAAAGAGATAAAACGTTGATGGAAGAAAGAGATGAAACGTTGAAGGAAGAAAGAGATGAAACATCGAGGAAGAAGAAAAAGGGGCAGAAAAAGGTGAAACGTTGAGGGAAGAAAGTGATGAAACGTTGAGGGAAGAAAGAGATGAAACATCGAGAGGGCAGAAAAAGGTGAAACGTTGAGGGAAGAAACATTGAGGGCAGAAAAAGAGATGAAACGTTGAGGAAGAAAGAGATCGAAACGTTGAGGGAAGAAAGAGATGAAACGTTGAGGGAAGAAAGAGATGAAACGTTGAAGGAAGAAAGAGATGAAACATCGAGGGCAGAAAAAAGGTGAAACGTTGAGGGAAGAAAGTGATGAAACGTTGAGGGAAGAAAGAGATGAAACGTTGAGGGAAGAAAGAGATGAAACGTTGAAGGAAGAAAGAGATGAAACATCGAGGGCAGAAAAAGGTGAAACGAGGGAAGAAAGAGATAAAACGTTGAAAGAAAGAGATGGAAGATGAAAGAGGATGAAACGTTGAAGGAAGAAAGAGATGAAACATCGAGGGCAGAAAAAGGTGAAACGTTGAGGGAAGAAAGAGATGAAACGTTGAAAGAAAGAGATGAAACGAGGGCAGAGGAAACGTTGAAGAAGAAAGATGAAACGTTGAGGGAAGAAAGAGATGAAACATTGAGGGAAGAAAGAGATGAAACGTTGAGGGAAGAAAGAGATGAAACGTTGAGGGAAGAAAGAGATAAAACGTTGATGGAAGAAAGAGATGAAACATCGAGGGCAGAAAAAAGGTGAAACGTTGAGGGAAGAAAGAGATAAAACGTTGAGGGAAGAAAGAGATGAAACGTTGAAGGAAGAAAGAGATGAAACATCGAGGAAGAAAGAGATGAAACGTTGAAGGAAGAAAGAGATGAAACATCGAGGGCAGAAAAAAGGTGAAACGTTGAGGGAAGAAAGAGATGAAACGTTGAGGGAAGAAAGAGATGAAACGTTGAGGGAAGAAAGAGATGAAACATCGAGGGAAGAAAGAGATGAAACGTTGAGGGAAAGAGATGAAACGTTGATGAAACGTTGAGGGAAGAAAGAGATGAAACGAGATGAAACGTTGAGGGAAGAAAGAGATGAAACATCGAGAGGGCAAGAAAGAGATGAAACGTTGATGGAAGAAAGAGATGAAAGGTTGAGGGAAGAAAGAGATAAAACGTTGAGGGAAGAAAGAGATGAAACGTTGAAGGAAGAAAGAGATGAAACGTTGAAGGAAGAAAGAGATGAAACATCGAGGGCAGAAAAAAGGTGAAACGTTGAGGGAAGAAAGAGATGAAACGTTGAGGGAAGAAAGAGATGAAACATGAGGGAGGGCAAAAAAGGTGAAACGTTGAGGGAAGAAAGAGATGAAACGTTGATGGAAGAAAGAGATGAAACGTTGAGGGAAGAAAGAGATAAAACGTTGATGGAAGAAAGAGATGAAACGTTGAAGGAAGAAAGAGATGAAACATCGAGGGCAGAAAAAAGGTGAAACGTTGAGGGAAGAAAAAGATGAAAGTTGAGAAGAAAGAGATGAAACGTTGAGGGAAGAAAGAGATGAAACATCGAGCGAGGGCAGAAAAAGGTGAAACGTTGAGGGAAGAAAGTGATGAAACGTTGAGGGAAGAAAGAGATGAAAGAGATGAAACGTTGATGGAAGAAAGAGATGAAACGTTGAAGGAAGAAAGAGATGAAACATCGAGGGCAGAAAAAAGGTGAAACGTTGAGGGAAGAAAGTGATGAAACGTTGAGGGAAGAAAGAGATGAAACATCGAGGGCAGAAAAAAGGTGAAACATTGAGGGAAGAAAGAGATAAAACGTTGAGGGAAGAAAGAGATGAAACGTTGAGGGAAGAAAGAGATGAAACGTTGATGGAAGAAAGAGATGAAACGTTGAAGGAAGAAAGAGATGAAACATTGAGGGAAGAAAAAGATGAAACATTGAGGGAAGAAAGGTGAAACGTTGAAAGAAAGAGATGTTGAGGAAGAAAGAGATGAAACATTGAGGGAAGAAAGAGATGAAACATCGAGGGAAGAAAAAGGTGAAACGTTGAGGGAAGAAAGAGATAAAACGTTGAATGGAAGAAAGAGATGAAACGAAGAAAGAGATGAAACGTTGAAGGAAGAAAGAGATGAAACATCGAGGGCAGAAAAAAGGTGAAACGTTGAGGGAAGAAAGTGATGAAACGTTGAGGGAAGAAAGAGATGAAACGTTGAGGGAAGAAAGAGAAGTTGAAGGAAAAAAGAGATGAAACGTTGAGGGAAGAAAGAGATGAAACGTTGAGGGAAGAAAGAGATGAAACGTTGAGGGAAGAAAGAGATGAAACATTGAGGGAAGAAAAAGATGAAACGTTGAGGGAAGAAAGAGATGAAACGTTGATGGAAGAAAGAGATGAAACATTGAGGGAAGAAAAAGATGAAACATTGAGGGAAGAAAGAGATGAAACGTTGAGGGAAGAAAGAGATGAAACGTTGAGGGAAGAAAGAGATGAAACATCGAGGGAAGAAAAAGATGAAACGTTGAGGGAAGAAAGAGATGAAACATTGAGGGCAGAAAAAGAAACGTTGAAAGAAAGAGATGAAACGTTGAAAGGAAGAAAGAGATGAAACGTTGAGGGAAGAAAAACATCGAGGGCAGAAACGTTGAGGGAAGAAAGAGATGAAACGTTGAGGGAAGAAAGTGATGAAACGTTGAGGGAAGAAAGAGATGAAAGAGATGAAACGTTGAGGGAAGAAAGAGATGAAACGTTGAGGGAAGAAAGAGATAAAACGTTAATGGAAGAAAGAGATGAAACGTTGAAGGAAGAATGAGATGAAACATTGAGGGAAGAAAGGTATGAAACGTTGAGGGAAGAAAGAGATGAGAAGAAAGAGATGAAACGTTGAGGGAAGAAAGAGATGAAACGTTGAGGAAGAAAGAGATGAAACATTGAGGGAAGAAAGAGATGAAACGTTGAGGGAAGAAAGAGATGAAACGTTGAAGGAAGAAAGAGATGAAACATCGAGGGCAGAAAAAAGGTGAAACGTTGAGGGAAGAAAGTGATGAAACGTTGAGGGAAGAAAGAGATGAAACATCAAGCGAGGGCAGAAAAAAGGTGAAACGTTGAGGGAAGAAAGAGATAAAACGTTGATGGAAGAAAGAGATGAAACGTTGAGGGAAGAAAGAGATAAAACGTTAATGGAAGAAAGAGATGAAACGTTGAAGGAAGAAAGAGATGAAACATCGAGGGCAGAAAAAAGGTGAAACGTTGAGGGAAGAAAGAGATGAAACGTTGAGGGAAGAAAGAGATGAAACATTGAGGGAAGAAAGAGATGAAAACGTTGAGGGAAGAAAGAGATGAAACGTTGAGGGAAGAAAGAGATGAAACGTTAATGGAAGAAAGAGATGAAACGTTGAATGGAAGAAAGAGATGAAACGTTGAGGGAAGAAAGAAAAACAGATGAAACATTGAGGGAAGAAAGAGATGAAACGTTGAGGGAAGAAAGTGATGAAATATTGAGGGAAGAAAGAGATGAAACATTGAGGGAAGAAAGAGATAAAACGTTGATGGAAAAAAGTGATGAAACGTTGAAGGAAGAAGAGATGAAACATCGAGGGCAGAAAAAAGGTGAAACGTTGAGGGAAGAAAGAGATAAAACGTTGACGTTGAGGGAAGAAAGAGATGAAACGTTAATGGAAGAAAGAGATGAAACGTTGAAGGAAGAAAGAGATGAAACATCGAGGGCAGAAAAAAGGTGAAACGTTGAGGGAAGAAAGTGATGAAACGTTGAGGGAAGAAAGAGATAAAACATCGAGCGAGGGCAGAAAAAAGGTGAAACGTTGAGGGAAGAAAGAGATAAAACGTTGATGGAAGAAAGTGATGAAACGTTGAGGGAAGAAAGAGATGAAACGTTGATGGAAGAAAGAGATGAAACATCGAGAGCAGAAAAAGGGTGAAACGTTGAGAAAAGAAAGTGATGAAACGTTGAGGGAAGAAAGAGATGAAACATCGAGCGAGGACAGAAAAAAGGTGAAACATCAAGGGAAGAAAGAGATGAAACGTTGAAGGAAGAAAGAGATGAAACATCAAGGGCAGAAAAAAGGTGAAACGTTGAGGGAAGAAAGAGATAAAACGTTAATGGAAAAAAGAGATGAAACGTTGAAGGAAGAAAGAGATGAAACATCGAGGGCAGAAAAAAGGTGAAACGTTGAGGGAAGAAAGAGATGAAACATCGAGCGAGGGCAGAAAAAAGGTGAAACGTTGAGGGAAGAAAGAGATAGAACGTTGATGGAAGAAAGAGATGAAAAATCGAGGGAAGAAAGAGATAAAACGTTAATGGAAAAAAGAGATGAAACGTTGAAGGAAGAAAGAGATGAAACATCGAGGGAAGAAAAAAGGTGAAACGTTGAGGGAAGAAAGTGATGAAACGTTGAGGGAAAAAAGAGATGAAACGTTGAGGGAAGAAAGAGATAAAACGTTAATGGAAGAAAGAGATAAAAAATTGAAGGAAGATAGAGATGAAACATCGAGGGCAGAAAAAAGGTGAAACATGGAGGGAAGATAGTGATGAAACGTTGAGGGAAGAAAGAGATGAAACATCGAGCGAGGGCAGAAAAAAGGTGAAAGGTTGAGGGAAGAAAGAGATGAAACGTTGAAGGAAGAAAGAGATGAAACGTTAATGGAAGAAAGTGATAAAACGTTAATGGAAGAAAGAGATGAAACGTTGAAGGAAGAAAGAGATGAAACATCGAGGGCAGAAAAAGGGTGAAACGTTGAGGGAAGAAAGTGATGAAACGTTGAGGGAAGAAAGAGATGAAACATCGAGCGAGGGCAGAAAAAAGGTGAAACATCGAGGGCAGAAAAAAGGTGAAACGTTGAGGGAAGAAAGTGATGAAACGTTGAGGGAAGAAAGAGATAAAACGTTAATGGAAGAAAGAGATAAAACGTTAATGGAAGAAAGAGATGAAACGTTGAAGGAAGAAAGAGATGAAACATTGAGGGAAGAAAGAGATGAAACGTTGAGGGAAGAAAGAGATGAAACATCGAGGGCAGAAAAAGGTGAAACGTTGAGGGAAGAAAGAGATGAAACGTTGAAGGAAGAAAGAGATGAAACATTGATGGAAGAAAGTGATGAAACATTGAGGGAAGAAAGAGATGAAACGTTGAGGGAAGAAAGAGATAAAACGTTGATGGAAGAAAGAGATGAAACGTTGAAAGAAAGAGATGAAACATCGAGCGAGGGCAGAAAAAAGGTGAAACGTTGAGGGAAGAAAGAGATAAAACGTTGAGGGAAGAAAGAGATAAAACGTTAATGGAAGAAAGAGATGAAACGTTGAAGGAAGAAAGAGATGAAACATCGAGGGCAGAAAAAAGGTGAAACGTTGAGGGAAGAAAGTCATGAAACGTTGAGGGAAGAAAGAGATAAAACATCGAGCGAGGGCAGAAAAAAGGTGAAACGTTGAGGGAAGAAAGAGATAAAACGTTGATGGAAGAAAGTGATGAAATGTTGAGGGAAGAAAGAGATGAAACGTTGATGGAAGAAAGAGATGAAACATTGAAGGAAGAAAGAGATGAAACATCGAGGGCAGAAAAAAGGTGAAACGTTGAGGGAAGAAAGTGATGAAACGTTGAGGGAAGAAAGAGATGAAACATCGAGCGAGGGCAGAAAAAAGGTGAAACGTTGAGGGAAGAAAGAGATAGAACGTTGAAAGAGATGAAACATCGAGCGCAGAAAAAAGGTGAAACGTTGAGGGAAGAAAGAGATAAAACGTTAATGGAAAAAAGAGATGAAACGTTGAAGGAAGAAAGAGATGAAACATCGAGGGCAGAAAAAAGGTGAAACGTTGAGGGAAGAAAGAGATAGAACGTTGATGGAAGAAAGAGATGAAAAATCGAGGGAAGAAAGAGATAAAACGTTAATGGAAAAAAGAGATGAAACGTTGAAGGAAGAAAGAGATGAAACATCGAGGGCAGAAAAAAGGTGAAACGTTGAGGGAAGAAAGTGATGAAACGTTGAGGGAAGAAAGAGATGAAACATCGAGCGAGGGCAGAAAAAAGGTGAAACATCGAGGGCAGAAAAAGATGAAACGTTGAGGGAAGAAAGAGATAAAACGTTAATGGAAAAAAGAGATGAAACGTTGAAGGAAGAAAGAGATGAAACATCGAGGGCAGAAAAAGGGTGAAACGTTGAGGGAAGAAAGAGATAAAACGTTGATGGAAGAAAGAGATGAAACGTTGAGGGAAGAAAGAGATAAAACATCGAGCGAGGGCAGAAAAAATGTGAAAGGTTGAGGGAAGAAAGAGATAAAACGTTGAGGGAAGAAAGAGATAAAACGATAATGGAAGAAAGAGATGAAACGTTGAAGGAAGAAAGAGATGAAACATCGAGGGCAGAAAAAAGGTGAAACGTTGAGGGAAGAAAGTCATGAAACGTTGAGGGAAGAAAGAGATGAAACATCGAGCGAAGAAAAAGGTGAAACGTTGAGGGAAGAAAGAGATAAAACGTTGATGGAAGAAAGAGATGAAATGTTGAGGGAAGAAAGAGATGAAACGTTGATGGAAGAAAGAGATGAAACATTGAAGGAAGAAAGAGATGAAACATCGAGGGCAGAAAAAAGGTGAAACGTTGAGGGAAGAAAGTGATGAAACGTTGAGGGAAGAAAGAGATGAAACATCGAGCGAGGGCAGAAAAAAGGTGAAACGTTGAGGGAAGAAAGAGATGAAACGTTGAAGGAAGAAAGAGATGAAACGTTGAGGGAAGAAAGAGATGAAACGTTGATGGAAGAAAGAGATGAAACGTTGAAGGAAGAAAGAGATGAAACATCAAGGGCAGAAAAAGGTGAAACATTGAGGGAAGAAAGTGATGAAACGTTGAGGGAAGAAAGAGATGAAACATCGAAGGCGAGAAAGAGATGAAACGAAAAAAGGTGAAACATAGAGGGCAGAAAAAAGGTGAAACGTTGAGGGAAGAAAGAGATGAAACGTTGAGGGAAGAAAGAGATGAAACATCAAGGGCAGAAAAAGGTGAAACGTTGAGGGAAGAAAGAGATAAAACGTTGATGGAAGAAAGAGATGAAACGTTGAGGGAAGAAAGAGATAAAACGTTGAAGGAAAAAGAGATGAAACATCGAGGGAGGGCAGAAAAAAGGTGAAACGTTGAGGGAAGAAAGAGATGAAACGTTGAGGGAAGAAAGAGATGAAACGTTAATGGAAGAAAGAGATGAAGGGAAGAAAGAGATGAAACATTGAGGAAAGAAAGAGATAAAACGTTAATGGAAGAAAGAGATGAAACGTTGAAGGAAGAAAGAGATGAAACATCGAGCGAGGGCAGAAAAAAGGTGAAACGTTGAGGGAAGAAAGAGATAAAACGTTGATGGAAGAAAGAGATGAAACGTTGAATGAAGAAAGAGATGAAACATCGAGGGCAGAAAAAGGTGAAACGTTGAGGGAAGAAAGTGATGAAACGTTGAGGGAAGAAAGAGATGAAACATCGAGCGAGGACAGAAAAAGGTGAAACATTGAGGGAAGAAAGAGATGAAACGTTGAGGGAAGAAAGTGATGAAACGTTGAGGGAAGAAAGAGATAAAACGTTAATGGAAGAAAGAGATGAAACGTTGAAGGAAGAAAGAGATGAAACATCGAGGGCAGAAAAAAGGTGAAACGTTGAGGAAGAAGAAAGAGATGAAAAGAAAGAGATGAAACGTTGAGGGAAGAAAGAGATGAAACGTTGAGGGAAGAAAGAGATGAAACATCGAGGGCAGAAAAAAGGTGAAACGTTGAGGGAAGAAAGAGATAAAACGTTAATGGAAGAAAGAGATGAAACGTTGAAGGAAGAAAGAGATGAAACATCGAGGGCAGAAAAAAGGTGAAACGTTGAGGGAAGAAAGAGATAGAACGTTGATGGAAGAAAGAGATGAAAAATCGAGGGAAGAAAGAGATAAAACGTTAATGGAAAAAAGAGATGAAACGTTGAAGGAAGAAAGAGATGAAACATCGAGGGCAGAAAAAAGGTGAAACGTTGAGGGAAGAAGGTGATGAAACGTTGAGGGAAGAAAGAGATGAAACATCGAGCGAGGGCAGAAAAAAGGTGAAACATCGAGGGCAGAAAAAAGGTGAAACGTTGAGGGAAGAAAGTGATGAAACGTTGAGGGAAGAAAGAGATGAAACATCGAGGGCAGAAAAAAGGTGAAACGTTGAGGGAAGAAAGAGATAAAACGTTAATGGAAGAAAGAGATGAAACGTTGAAGGAAGAAAGAGATGAAACGTTGAGGGAAGAAAGAGATAAAACATCGAGCGAGGGCAGAAAAAATGTGAAAGGTTGAGGGAAGAAAGAGATAAAACGTTGAGGGAAGAAAGAGATAAAACGATAATGGAAGAAAGAGATGAAACGTTGAAGGAAGAAAGAGATGAAACATCGAGGGCAGAAAAAAGGTGAAACGTTGAGGGAAGAAAGTCATGAAACGTTGAGGGAAGAAAGAGATAAAACATCGAGCGAGGGCAGAAAAAAGGTGAAACGTTGAGGGAAGAAAGAGATAAAACGTTGATGGAAGAAAGAGATGAAATGTTGAGGGAAGAAAGAGATGAAAACGTTTGATGGAAGAAAGAGATGAAACATTGAAGGAAGAAAGAGATGAAACATCGAGGGAAGAAAAAGATGAAACGTTGAGGGAAGAAAGAGATGAAACGTTGAGGGAAGAAAGAGATGAAACATTGAGGGAAGAAAGAGATGAAACATTAAAGGAAGAAAGAGATGAAACTTTGAAGGAAGAAAGAGATGACGGTTAAAGGAAGAAAGCAAAGAACTTTTGAGGGAAGAAAGAGATGAAACGTTAAAGGAAGAAAGCAAAGAACTTTGAAGGAAGAAAGAGATGAAACATTAAAGGAAGAAAGCAAAGAACTTTGAGGGAAGAAAGAGATGACGATTAAAGGAAGAAAGCAAAGAACTTTGAGGGAAGAAAGAGATGAACGTTAAAGGAAGAAAGCAAAGAACTTTTAAGGGAAGAAAGAGATGACGTTAAAGGAAGAAAGCAAAGAACTTTGAAGGAAGAAAGAGATGACGATTAAAGGAAGAAAAAGCAAAGAACTTTTGAGGGAAGAAAGAGATGAGAAACTTTTGAGAGAAGAAAGAGATGAAATTTTGAGGGAAGAAAGAGATAATACGTTAAAGGAAGAAAGGGATGGAACATTGAGGGAAGAAAGAGATGACGTTAAAGGAAGAAAGCAAAGAACTTTTAAGGAAGAAAGAGATGACGATTAAAGGAAGAAAGCAAAGAACTTTAAAGGGAAGATAGAGATGACGGTTAAAGGAAGAAAGCAAAGAACTTTTGAGGGAAGAAAGAGATGACAGTTAAAGGAAGAAAGCAAAGAACTTTTGAGGGAAGAAAGAGACAAAATGTTGAGGGAAGAAAGCAAAGAAATTCTGAGGAACAAAAGACAAAAAATTGAGGGAAGAAAGCAAAGAGAAACTTTTGAAGGAAGAAAAAGAAGAGATACTTTTGAGGGAAGAAAATTATTAGAGAAGTGTTTCCATCCAATAGCACTGCATGATATAAAAGCACCACCCTCTATCAGATAGGAAAATCAAAATGCTCTGAAAGCTTTCTGTTATGATCATGCAAACGGAGCCTTATTTTACATTGGTGACTCCAACCCTTTGCCCACAAGATGAATAAATAAAATAAATTGGTAAAAAGTACTTACCAATATAATTTTTTCTGCAACAACTTTTCTTTCTCCATTTTTCTTGAGCAATTCCATCTACACCTCAGGCACACTTAGTTGCTAAATCTTGAATACACTCTTCTAAGAAATCCAGCTATTATCCCCTTTCCATCTTGGAAGCTATGCATCTTGAATTTGACCATAGCACCAATTTGGCAGCGGTATCTTCTTTTAAAGCAAGGGGTGCTAACTGATGCTACTTTGATGCAATACAGAGTTCATTTGCAGACCAGATGCAAGCTTATCCATCCATGCAGTTAGTTCTTCAGAAAAATTAATTGTAAGCTCTTTTCAGCAACAATTTTTCTTCTTTGGCATCATTCCTAAAATTTAAATGCAAAGATTTTGGAATAAAAATAGACATAAATGAATACTGAAGCATTGACTTAAAGGGTAACAGGTCAACTTGCCCCACTTCCAACTTCCTCTGCCTTAGCATGTTCAAGTGGG
>JACTAT010000035.1:513609-614157 GCA_014526335.1 Chrysaora quinquecirrha
GGAGCGGTCATTATTTATGACCGGGGGTGGCCCGAAGAGAAATGATTTTTACCTTAAAAATTTTTCCTACCCAACATATTTAGACCACTGTTTTTTAAATACCCAACCAAAAAAAATGGCACAATTTTATTTAACCCAACTCTAGAATATTTTGATCACCCTATAAACGATTTAAACAAGCAATTAAAGTCCCATGAAGCTATTGGCCCTTGTTTATCAGTCATGCTAATTAAAATAACACTTTGAATACAAGTTGTGATGTATGACTACATGTTGTGAACAAGTTAAACTTTTCACTGAGTTTAGAATAGAAAGACTGGTGAAAAGTTTGGTATAACATAGGTACGTATAGCTTCACAACAGCTCCTTGCAGTTTTAAAACATTTACAGATATGACAGTTAAACAGCCCCATCCGTGCAGTCTTCAAATAAAATTTGAAGACACTGATTTTGAAAAGTTTTGAAGATGTCTGCATGCCCCTCATGCTACTCATAACCAGTGTTGATTCTATCTCACTGTGACTTGTGATGCTGCTGTCTTCTGATTGTTTCTGTGAATCAGTTTCATACCCTCCTCCGGCACTACTGCAACTTTTTTCCATTGCTCTGTTACTCCCCTTAACTCATTAAAAGTTGGTAACTTCGAAAAGTTTAGCATGATGTTACTGTCAATTCGCCTGGCCTAAAAATTGAAGCAAATTGGCAAAATTGGCGCCAATATGTAATGAAAACGAGACTATTCCATAATGTCCATTGGGCATGCGCAATACAGTTGACCTTTCGATGTGATGTGAATTTGTTTGCGAGGAAAAAATGGCGTCTGGTGATGATTTGAAAGAGTTTTGGACCTCACTAGGCATGAGTCAACATTTTATTAAGTTTGATGAGTGTGGCTACAATGACTTGGATTTTATTTTGTCATTGTCTCCAGAAGAACTCGAAGATATGTTTGAGCATGTTTGAGCATGTTGGCCTCAATGCCTGGTTACATGCTGAAGATAAAAAAAGCTTTGAAATCCAGACGAGAAGAAGAATTGGCAGACGCAGAGCCACATGTAAATAATACTCGCCCAAATATAATCGAAATTCCAGCATCAACAACAACAAGTTCTTGTCAAAGCCAAAAGAAAGTTGTTCAGAAAAGTGAGTATTATATAATACGCCTTATGCCTAACCTAACCTGCTTACCTTAATAAGCCAGCCTATCTTACATTTACATCAATATAGACAGATAGACCTTAACTGTTCCCAGCAGCAACCAGCCAGCAGCATGGTGCTGATGGAAAATTGAAGATTGTGGCTGTCTATGCAGGGTCTTGGTTTGACACCCTGCCTGGTGGGGGCTGGTGAAATTCATGTTCATGTATGTCATATGCCACAGTACATAATAATAATATACATAATGAAAACTCACCTTCTTGAATAATGTTGTCTTATTGTGAAGTTATACTCAAAGCAATATTCTAATTTTGGTTTTTTTCATCTTTTTTATTTGCAGCACTCTCATTTGTTGAAGGAAAATTCACTTTCGCAAAAGCTCAACTTTAGAAGATCACCCTTGGAAAAGCTATTTAATTCCAAACCCAAAATTAAAGAGATTGATTTTTTTCAACTCTGTAACAGAGGAAATTTACAAGTCGGTATACGTCAGAAAGCAGTCTAGCTTCCAGGCTTATTTGGATGGCCAGAGAAAGTTCCGCTGGGAACTACTGTGTAAAATGGATTCGTTTGAGAAAGACTTGGAATCGTACAGGAAAGGTGTCATTGCAAAGGAGAATACCGACTTGAACAGATACCAGCAGTATCCAGCTGATGTCAACATTTCTGATGTTGGCAAATGCTGCAGAGCCATAGCCCATCTAAACGAGTCATTGAAAAATTTTAATGCTGCTCGCAATCAATTAGCGGGGAGGAGGAAACACCTTTATAGCGAGGATGACATGAAGCCAAAATCATGGGCTGATAATGAAATATGTTTCATTGGGATTCAATATGGAAAGATATCGGAATTAATCAAAGAAGTTCAACCACTTGTAGACAACTGCCAACACACAGTTTAATTGACACTGATGATAACATTAACATTGATACTGATGATGATAATGACAGTAGTGATGAATCTGAATCTGAAACAATAATTGAGACGCTTTAACTATGTTTTTCCCCATAAAGTTATATGAAGTCATCATCTCAAAATAAAGTTACCCAACCCTATGATTATGTTATTTTTTTTGTACCCACCCTTCCACCTCCCCATTTTTCTGCTTACCCACCCATTTTCTCTTCGGGCCAAACCCCGGTCATAAATAATGACCGCTCCCTAACGAGCAGCTAAAAATACTAAATGACCAATATGAGAAGTCAAAATATATTCAATCGCCAGAAAGGCTGGCAAAAGAGACTGGGTTAACCAGAGACAAGGTATTAAAGTGGTTTGATAACAAAAGATACAACGAAAAACGAAAATAAACTAATGGTAGGTATGAATTTATAAACATTTTTTCCATATATCTGAAAATACATTTTCCATGTCTCATTAAGACGGTTGAAATAGAGTGAAGTTAGAGGTAGAGACCGCTTTCTTCTTAGCAGTAGACAAGACAAAATTAATAGCTGATTTATTTCTTAACAGAAAAAAAAGACAACCAAGAACAGTATTCACCAATGAACAACTCGAAAAACTAAATCAAGAATTTCAAAAAAACAAGTATATGGAATCGCCAGAAAGGCTCGAGAATGATCGTGGAATTTCAAAAACAAAACTACAAAAATGGTTTGAGAACAAACGAAGGAAAGAAAAGCAAAAATAAACTAATGGTAGGTTCAAGACTGTTCAAGGGTATATTAATTCCTAAAACATATACATTCCAATTTTCTTTTTTAAAGGAGAATGTTGATGTTGATGAAGGAACAGCGAAAAGTGAGTAGCTAATACTGTACGAAATGAGAAATTATAGTGTTGCATAATATTATAATTTTATATTATTAATGCTTGTTGTTTCCTCAACTATTGACAATCTTATATATCTCTTTTCAGCAATGCAGCAAGAAGAAGAAGCAGAAGAGAGACCAGTTTGTTTATTCTTCATTTTTTTAGGATTGGACCAACGAGAAGAAGCAGAAGAGAAAACAGCATTGTAGCAAGAAGAAGTACAACCAAAAGCAGAATGTATAACATTCAGTATATCATTGCTGATGTGAAACTTAAAAAGGTTTTTCACATCCATTCATTCGCTGGGCGAATAAAGAGACCTTTTCAAACATATCTGGATCGGCGGGATATTTTTCTGGAAGATAGCGCATATCTTAAGTCAGGGAATCATCTCCGCGTGCAACGAATTTTATTGCAGACGCTTCAGGAGAGGTAGTGCAGCAAATTTGGCTTCAAATTCACCGTTTATTGGAGTAAAACTAAAAGACAGGATTCAAATTACAGCTTATATGCTCAAGGAGGCATTTAGTTAGGCATTTTTCTTTTTTAAAATTATTGTAGCCTTATTTTTGTGTCCGAAAGACATATATTAAGGTAGTCTTCATCCGCATATTCACTCTATACTTTGGGTAACTCCCTGGTATTTGCGTTAAAAATATTCCGAAAATTCACGATTATTTTCGTCGCCGTTTCAAACACTAATTGCATTGCTCGAATCATGATTGCATTTTTTTTATACCGTCTTTTGGAATGGTGCATGAGAAAGTATTTAATTGAATAAGAAATTCAGATACTAGAAAAGTACCATGGCTGATTTGACCCACATCTCGCCACCATTGTCACCGCGTCTTTCGAAAAATGCGGCCGCACACTTGACAAACCGATGATGCAATGCTTAATGCTTAGATTACACGAGAGAAGGTAATTTTAGCTCTTCTTTAGTCCGTAAAATCATACTTATTGTTAAATTTCAAAAGGGACTGGAACAACAATTGATGCAAAGGCAGCTCCAGCAGACAAAAACAGTTGAACAGCTAGAGCAGCTGCATTCTACAAAAATTTTGCAGATTGCTGAGCATTATATTTCTTCGCTACTTCAAATAGGGTAGCTGCACCAAGTTTTCTTTGATATCAAAGGTGAAGGACCGACATATTTTCATTATCATTGTTTTGGCAATTTGCTAAGAAATAGAGTTTAGACGGTTGTTAAATGGAAAAAATATTTCCAAAATATTAACAAATAGAGGGTGTGATTATTCGGTGCACCAAAGTGGCCGAAAGATGCGGCCGCATTTTTGGTGCCATTTTTAGACATTTAGTTTTTCGAAAAGGGCAGCGTTTTATCAAATAAGCCACTGTAGAAAGGTCAAATGGTATGGGGTATGATAATGCCTAAAACATGTTTGTTATCAAAAAAATGCTCATATAAAATGCAAGTTTCGTTTTACAGGAAAGAGAAAAAGATGTTGAAAAGATTGCAACAGCAAGTGAGTAGCCAAATGCTCATACCAGTAACATCATTGTTCAGGATTTGATGAATCCTGAGAATCTGCTGGATATCATCAAAGAAAATGCTTTACCACCTTGCTTTGGTGAATTGCACAGCCTGACGATAGACTGTGCAGACGTAAGCAGGCAAAGAAAAAAGCCAGACACGGGTGATGACATCCATCCTCGCAAATCAAATGATTATGCGCGGGGTTATTTGCACCCATACACGGAAGAGGCCTGGGAGCAATGGCTTCAAAGATTCAGCTCCCAGGCCAATTCCAAGTGCTCAAAGAGGACTGGAAAAAAAACAAACAAAAGGGGCGAGCATGGGCTCGCCCTTTACGATAAGTCACTACTAAGCTATACAGCTGTGGAAACACAGCTGTATAGCTGCGCCTGCCGCGGGAAGCCAAGAAACAAAGATCTGCAAGTAAGATCGAAGATGCTGGGCTGCCCAGCCATACTGGAAACAAAAACAATTATAATCGACGATGACTGGAAGGTGCTTGAAGTTACAGCACCCAAATTTTCAGCGCACCTTCCAGTCCATTTTCCTCCTGAGGATGACTGAGAGCGATTTAATGGAAATTTAAATTGAATTTAATACCGTATATCCTCGAATAAGCCCTAACCATAATTGGTCACTTTTAAACAAGTCACGTGACTAACACCATTGTCTTACTATTTTTAGAACAAAAATGGTTGGGTGTTTAATTGTACAAAGTTTGAACTTCATAAGTGCTATGGCTGCTGAGATAACTAGGGGGGCGAAAACGCCTCCCCCCGGTCAAGAGCATCAAAAAATTTGCCCGGTTAAAATAGGGTGAAGCTAGAGACCGCTTTCTTCTTAGCAGCAGACAAGACAAAATTAATAGTTGATTTATTTCTTAACAGAAAGAAAAAAAAGACAAGGAAGATCCGTATTTAACAACCAGCAGGTAAAAATACTCCAAGAGGAATACGAAAAGTCGAAGTATCTCAAGTCCCCAGAAAGGCTTGCGAAAGAGACAGGATTGACGAGAGAAAAGATCTTGAAGTGGTTCGACAATAAAAGATACAATGAAAAACGCAAGTAGACTAATGGTAGGTATGAATTTATAACAATTTTTTCCATATATCTGAAAATACAATTATTATTTCTCATTAAGACGGTTTTCTAGACTTATTACGCTAGTCCTTGTTATCGCACATACCATCTTTAGTTGTTGTTGTTGTCAGAAAGCTGCTCAAACTTTGACTCTTGGAGACTTATAACTTGAGTCGGAGTTATCGCTATTGAATTAATCTGCTGGACGCTCAAAATACGACTCATAATCGACCGGTTATCTTTTTAGATTTACTATTTCTGCCTCGTTCTCATTTTTACTAAATTACCGGAGTACCGCACACTGTATTACAGGGATACCGCCAGCAGAGCTCCTTTTCAATAGAAAGATCACAGCAAAATACCTCATCTCCCAACGGCACCATATCCTATCAATAAACATGCAGGTCTTGCTGCAAAGGAAAAGGAAATAAAGGAAAAGGCGAAAAGATACTATGACAGAAAGCATCACACGAAAGAATCCAACATGAAGGTAGGTGACTCAGTTCTTGTGAAGCAACAACGGAACAACAAGCTAATGAACACTTACAGTCCAACGCCTTATATTGTCACAGAAATCAAAGGATCTCAAGTAACGGCAGCAAACAAAGATCATACCATGACGCGCAACAAATCCTTCTTCAAACTGTTCAAAGGAACTATTTCCGATTCAGAAAGCGATTCAGATGATTCAGAATCTGAACTTGAAGAAGATCAATCCTCGATATCCTGCACCATTTTTCAAAAAGATCAGATAAAAGTACTACAAAATTATTATAAGAAGCCCAAGTACTTAGAATTACCTGATCGGTTGGCATCAGAGACTGGACTGTCAAAAAAATGTCAAAATGTGGTTTCAAAACCGAAGATATAATGAAAAAGGAAAATAAACTAATGGTGGGTATGAATTTATAACATTTTTGATTTATTTCTTAACAGAAAAAAAAAAGACAAGCAAGATCATTTCTTACCGAAAATCAGATTGAAGTATTAAACAATCAATATAAAGAATCGAAATACATTCAGTCACCAGAAAGGATAGCGACGGAAATTGGGTTATCGAAAAAAGTATTATTAAAGTGGTTTGAAAATAAAAGACGCAAAGATAAACAAAAATAAACTAATGGTAAGTATGAACTTATAACAATTTTTTCCATATATCTGAAAATACATTTTTTATGTCAAAAAAATTTAAAATAAAATTTAGAATTTATTTTAAAAAAGACAAGCGCGAACTGTGTTCGACGAAAAACAGCTAGAAATTCTAAATAATAAATTTAAAAAAATTTATATAGTGCGTCGCCAGAGAGAATTGGACGGAAAATTGGCATTTCAAAACAAAAGGTTATGAAGTGGCTTGAAAACAAAAGAAGAAAAGAAAAACGAAAATAAACTAATGGTAGGTATGAATTTATAACAATTTTTTCCATATATCTGAAAATACATTTTTCATGTCTCATTAAGACGGTTTTCTAGACTTATTACGCTAGTCCTCGTTATCGCACATACCATCTTTAGTTGTTGTTGTTGTTAGAAAGCTGCTCAAACTTGGACTCACGTAGACTCATTACTTGAGTCGTAGTTATCGCTAATTTTGACAAATGTGGCTTCGATCAAGACCTCTTTGAAACAAGACCTTTTTCATAAAAATTGGCAGTTAGAAAAGGAAGATTTGCTTAAGGAGCAGAAATTTCAGTACCGAGCTTCATATAATTAGTCACCTATCCACAAGTCACGTGACTAACACCATTGTCTTGCTACTTTTAGAACAACAATGGTTGGGTGTTTAATTGTACAAAGTTTGAACTTCATAAGTGCTATGGCTGCTGAGATAACTAGGGGGGCGAAAAACGCCTCCCCCCGGTCAAGAACATCAAAAAATTTGAAAAAGAAAAAGAAGAAGATCTACAGATGGCTGCTGCTAGTGAGTAGCTTTTACTGTATAAATTTTTCGAACAAGTCAGAGAATTTTTTTTAGTTCTGCAGAATATTGCTTGAAAATCATGGAAGACTTTATAAACGGGGACTTTTGTTGGACTCTTAAATTTACTCAACTACCGCGAAGGTGGCTACTTAAAATCCCCTATCGAAATATCTAATCACCTTTCCATGGCATGCATGGATAAGTTGGTAACGATGGTACAGGTTTTTAATGATGGTGAATTTCCTAAACGCATGGTTATCATAAAATCACAGATTTCAATTGACGCCACCTGGTCGTAACAGTCACTGTACTGATGATATCCGTTAAAGTTGTATGGACATCCTCCACTATACTGCACATCCTCCATGTTACTGGACATGACGTTGTACGGAGTTAAAATGAAAATGTAAAAAGATCTAATAAAATATCTTCGCATGGCGATACTAGCGTATTGGCAGTCATGGCCCATGGTCAGGGGTGGGTAGATACAGTAGATCACTTGTTCTGCTGATTCTTCAACGACAACCTATGATCTGAACTGGCGGTTAACTTAAATAGTGACGCTTTCCTTCTTCGATACACTAGGTATTAATTAAATATAATCACTTCATTTTGTAGCAACAAAGAAAGCACCATCTTTAAGAAGGAAAAGGAGAAAAGGGGGTATAGTTTACTACCCACTGGCTACATTTTAATTTGGTCACGTAGATAACGAGGAACTAAGAAAAAGCTCATTTAAATGCAAGTTTCGTTTTAAAGGAAAAAGACGAAGATCAAGAGATGGCTGCAGCCAGTGAGTAGCTATTCATGGAAGATGATATATCTGATGATACCCGTCAAAGTTGTATTGACATCCTCCACTATGTATACTGAAAATCCTCCATGTTACTGTACATCACGTTGTACGGAGTAAAAATTAAAATGTAAAAAGATCTAATAAAATACCTTTGCGTGATGATAGTAGCCTATTGGCAGTCATGGCCCATGGTCAGGGGTGGTTAGACAGATCAGTTGTTGACAGACCTTTTTGACAGAATCTACGAAGTCGGAAAAACCAAGGACGGTCTTAACAGAGGAAAAAAAGAGAAGAAATGGCCCAGAGCGAATATGGATAACGACAGGTGGTTTATTTGTCGCTACAATAGATATTAGGATACGTAAACGTAAAGACAGCGGAAGGTAATGTTGGCTGTTGTACAAATGCTACTGCCACGCCTAGTATGCTATGGATGTTGCACAAAGGGATATCTTACTCGTTAATCCCAGAATTACAGTTACTCGTACTTAACGACAACGATTAATTCCTTTCGCAAATGTTTTACAAACAATGCTGACAATAACTACTGAAATCTAAATTTGTTTCTTATTTTTCATCCGAGGCTGGATATGTTCTTACGATGTTCATACTTTCTTGGCCAATTTTAGCCTCGATGTTCTAATCATGTCTTCTTATCGGTTATTATAAAATATACACTGCTTTAGGTACCTTTGAAATATAAGAGCTTCATTTTATACATAGGATGCTTACAAGAAGAAGAGCAAGAGAAATAGAAAAAGGATAACGACAGGTGGTTTATTTGTCGCTACAATAGATGTTAGGATACTTAAAACGTAAAGACAGCGCAAGGTAATGTTGGCTGTTGTACAAATGCTACAGCCGCGCCTAGTAGTGCTATGAATGTTGCAACGACAACGATTAATTCCTTTCGCAAATGTTGCACAAGCAATGCCGACAATGACTATTGAAATCCAAATTGATTTCTTATTTTTCATCTGAGGCTGGAGATGTTCTTACGATGTTCATACTTTCTTGGCCAATTTTAGCCTCGATGTTCTAATCATGTCTTCTTATCGGTTATTATAAAATATACACTGCTTTAGGTACCTTTGAAATATAAGAGCTTCATTTTATACATAGGATGCTTACAAGAAGAAGAGCAAGAGAAATAGAAAAAGGATAACGACAGGTGGTTTATTTGTCGCTACAATAGATGTTAGGATACTTAAACGTAAAGACAGCGCAAGGTAATGTTGGCTGTTGTACAAATGCTACAGCCGCGCCTAGTAGTGCTATGAATGTTGCAACGACAACGATTAACTCCTTTCGCAAATGTTGCACAAGCAATGCCGACAATAACTATTGAAATCTAAATTTATTTCTTATTTTTCATCTGAGGCTGGACATGTTCTTACGATGTTCATACTTTCTTGGCCAATTTTAGCCTCGATGTTCTAATCATGTCTTCTTATCGGTTATTATAAAATATACCCTGCTTTAGGTACCTATAAAATATAAGAGCTTCATTTTATACATAGGATGCTCACAAGAAGAAGAGTGAAAGAAATAAAGAGAGGTATATTTTGTATATTATAATTGAGCCAGGTCGAAAATGCGGAACTCGTGGAACACAATCTCATAGGCAATTGTGAAATCGATATTCACGAACAAAATCGACTTGTAAGTCCTGCATCAATAAGATAGAAAACGAAATACATTTCCAGTTAGATAATCTTAGATTGAAAGAACTATGAAATTGAGCGAAAACGATTTCTGAATCAATCAATAATCAATAATCTATACCCCACGTTCATTGATATTCCAACGTCAGAAGAGCTGTTAACCTCCATACCAAAATATAGCAAAGCTATCGCTCTGTCCGGAGGACTATAGTAATCATCATAATCGTCGTCATAATCACCAATATTGTTTGTCATCATCATCATCACGATCGTTATATTTATTGTCATCATCTTTATCATCATCACTATCATCATCATCATCATCATCATCATCATTATTATCACAATCATCACGTCATCGCCATCATCATCATCACTCGCAACAGTTTTGGTATTGGCAACCTATCAGTTCTAAGAAGAGACTAATGCAGCGAGTTTGAGAATCCTCTCGAGAATACTTCTGAGTTAATTTGTCAGCAAACACTTCCATTTGGTTAGTCTCATTTCTTTTTCGGAATTTCCCACTAAATATTTAATCATGCAATTAGAAGATTTTTGTGACTTGTATATGCAAAGCCATGCAAGGAACAATTGATTACTTCAACTACCTCTTTCTCATATAAACATCTACAATGTTGTGAAACTATGTCTCAGCATGGGCTCGCCCTTTACGACAAATCGCTGTTAAGCTATACTATAGCTGCGACTACGGCGGGAAGCCGAGACGCAAAGATGATCAAGTGAAATCAAAGATGCTTGGTTGCCCAGCCATACTGGAAACGAAAGTTATTATCATCGACGATGACTGGAAGGTGCTTGAAATTACGGCACCCAAATTTTCAAAGAACCTTCAAGTCCACTTTCCTCCCACGGATCACTGAGCACACATTGAGGATCATTGAGGACATAAGAAATGCAGATGCAACATTGAACTGAACACAGTAAAGTTTAATATTAAATTAACATTAAATAGATGCGAATTCTCTCCTGTTATTTTAAGATGATGAAATGGTTATCTATACGAGCTATACAGCTGGTGAAACACAGCTGTATAGCTGCTCATTTGGCGGAAGGCCACAAATGACCGTGGTAGCAGAGTAAAACCAGGAGAGGAAAGGAAGGGATTTAGCCAATATTCACTTTATTCAATGATAAATTTCACTAGCTTTGTTTCTTTCTTTCTCTCCTACCAAGTTAAATTAATGCAGAATTACAGTAGATCAGTACAACTCTGCTTCAGAACAATCCAAATGCATTAATCAGGGCCTCTAAGTATAAAAGGGTCTTGATTGTTCAAGACTGTTCAAGGGTATATTAATTCCTAAAACATATACATTCCAATTTTCTTTTTTAAAGGAGAAAGTTGATGTTGATGAAGGCACAGCGAAAAGTGAGCAGCTAATACTGTACGAAATGAGAAATTATAGTTTTGCATAATATTATGATTTTATTTTAATAATTATATTACAAAGTTAATAGTTGATTTATTTCTTAACAGAGAAGATAAGAAGACAAGCGCGGACAATTTTTGAAGAAAACCAACTTGAAATCTTAACCAATGAATATAGAAGAAACATATACTGTCGGTCGCCGGAGAGAATTGGGCTTCATATTAAATTGCCAAAGCAGAAGATCTTTAAATGGTTTGAGAACAAAAGAAGAAAAGAAAAGCGAAAATAAACTAATGGTAGGTATGAATTTGTAATAATTTTTTACATATATCTGAAAATACATTTTTCATGTCTCATCAAGACGGTTTTCTAGACTAATTACGCTAGTCCTTGTTATCGCAAATACCATCTTTAGTTGTTGTTGTTGTCAGATAGCTGCTCAAACTTGGACTCTTGGAGACTTATAACTTGAGTCGTAGTATCGCTATTGAATTGAATTATTTCTGCCTCGTTCTCATATAACCATCCTTACAGTGACGTCAACCGTAAATGGTTGAAATAGATTGAATCTACCGGATAAACGCCGTGAAAAACAATGTTTCTATGTCTCAAAGCTGATATTACTATTCGATTTTGCTGATTCTACTAAATCGTTCATGAGATCATTGCAGAAATTATTTCGAACCTGCAACATACAGCGTAAACAATGGAAGAAGGAACCCCACACTGTATTACAGGGAACTCCTGTTCAATAGAAAGATGGCTTTATAAACAATTTTGTTGTTAAGAAAAAGCTCATATAAAATGCAAGTTTCGTTTTAAAGGAAAAAAAAAAGAACACGAAGGGATGGCTGCAGCAATTACTGTACACTAGGTACTCATAAAATATGATCACTTCATTTTGTAGCAACAACAGACATTCACCTATTACCACTAAAGACATTCACTGACAAAATCTAGATGTCTCAGCAAGCAAGGAATTAAGAATAGATTAAGAAAATTTCAGGCCCAAAAAAGGCAAAAGCTTAAGAACAGCCAGCCTCAATCAAAATTTCCTGGTTCTTATAAAAGAAAAAGACTGTATTTGGTTTCAAAACAAACGAGCCAGGAATGGCAAATCAGAAAAAGGTGAGTGCAGGGAAATGCTGCAGGGAAACGCCGAATGTCATGTGCAGAATATTTTAAGGAAAGATTCCAGGACTGGATTTCTAAGCGCAGAATCATGGTATGGTAGGATTAAATGGTAACAAGACAACATCGTGTGACAAAAGAGTAGGAAAACTTTGTTTTAATTGAAACTGAAAGCCAGTTAAGGATGGAGGATAGACCTTACCTGAGGATAAGATAACATAACATAACATACCTTAGCCTTGAATATGATAGCTTATCGTACGACAGTTCATCATAACGTGTGGAGTAGGATAACAGATCCTAGGATGGGATGACTTATTCTAGGATAAGACAACTTAGCCAAGGAGAGGATAGCTTCCTCTTCGATACACTAGATACCCGTAAAATATAATCACTTCATTGAATAGGTTCAAGAGGGGTTCCGAAAAAGCTAGATTAACTTTCCGTTTTTATTTACTAATTTAGAAAGGTACTCTATGAAGTTAAACTATTCTCGATAAATCAAAATAAATCGCATGCTGTACTCCCTCCTGACTCAATGTTGGTCAAATGGGTGTTGTCAGTGGTTCCAACATTGATTCAGGGGGTGGGGATCTGTTACTTCAAATATATCAAATGTAATCAAGATATTAAGGTAAAACACTACTATTTCCACTATTTTCCGCGAGAATCGAAGCAAACGCCTGCACCTAAATATAGCTTAGGTATATGCAGTGATGTGAAGGATGCAGTTATGTAGTATTTTGTTACTGTCACTTTTTCTATTATTGTGATCAGTATCGCTAGTTTTTCAAATCTGTATAATTGTAAATTTGTTAATTGCAGTGACAAGTGCTGTACAGTGTCAAAATTACGTGAAACCGTCCCAAGCTTGCACCACTCCATTTTTAACATCGAAACAAGAAAGGAAAAAAAATTCATCAGCCTTTCAAACATTGAAACTAGAATGTCAATGCACCCTTTCTTATTTCCCTGCCCCAAGTTATGGCTTCCCTTACCAAGTAAAAGTTCATTTTTAACGATGGCTTCAATAAATACTGTTTCATTTCTGCAGCATAGGGTGTTGTGGCGCTACTTCTCGTCAATAAAAATTCAAGACCCAAATTGTTTGCAACATTGTTTGAATGATCAGTTAAGTTTCTTGTTTTGAGAACAGTTAAAATTTGTTTTCATTTCCCAATTCTATTTTTCAAGGTTTTGTTTTAGGCCACTGCTTGCTTAAATTTCTATAATTTAGTGCATTGCGGAACTTTCTCTCTAAACGTGTTCCCTTTCTAAAAATTTCCTATGCATGTTTAAATAATAAATGCTGCATTGTAATAATATTGTAAATAAAAAATTCATTGCATGTCCTTTTAGATTATTAAGCACAAGATTGGATAAAGGTATCAACTGTAGTCCATAGGGATGGATTTCATAAGGAACAACCAATGATATCAAGCATGATCAATTAGATTATAAACGACAGATGAAAAATGGAACAATTTGCTAACATGACCCACCATATCAGATTTCCATGCCAAGTCTTCATAATCAAATGAACAAGTGCAACAGTGCAACAGAAGATGGCCTTGAAGCTCTTTGGTGGTAATAATACAACCAGGTCTTTAATAGTTGTCTCGCATCTTTGACCATATATTCAACATCAAAACAAGCAAGCATAGCATTCTTCAGCTCTCTCGATTGGCTTGCTGTAACATAGCCTGCAAAAGGAGAGAAAACAGAGTAACAAAGGTAAAAATAACAAAGAAAAGCACAAAAAACGTAACCAAAGAAAGCGAACTTCTTAAGTTTTAATACTTTACCTTTGAAGTGACACTATTCCCATTGAAGACATTGACTATACAGCAATGTGTTAAAGTTAAAATGTTCTTCCTCTTCAAAAGATCTTGCAAACTTTAAAAAAAGACCAATAAGAAAATTTATTTGTGGCAAACTATGACAAAGAAGAAAAGTGAAGAAGAAAAGAAAATGAATCAGAATCATCTTCATCATGTTCATCATCATCATCACCATCATCATCATCATCATAATCATAATCATCATCATCATCACCATCGTCATCATCATCTTCATCATGTTCATCATCATCATCATCATCATCATCATCACAATCGTCATCATCATTATAATCACCACCATCATCGTCATCATCATCATTGACGTTAACATTAGCATCACAATCAGTACAATTTCAAGATATCTCACCTTTTGATTTTCCATTTCTGGGTCTCTTATTCAGGAACCATATATTAATCTTTAATTGGGGAAGCCTAAGGCTTTCCAAAAGTTCTTTTTTTTCTTAAAATTCAAGTATTTTTGTCAAATTCTTCTTTTAATTTTGTTTTTTGTTCTTCCGTTAAAATGGTTCTTTGTTTTCTTGACTTCGTTGATTCTGTCAAAAAAAGGATCTAGTTGAGGTACTTGTCTACTGCTAAGAAAGTTTGTCTTTAGCTTCAATACACAAAATAGATGCTGTTGTGGATATGATGTGATAAAACAAGAGTTCTTTAAGCTAGAAGGAGCACCTCTGTCACATGTCGAGGTATTTATCCCCAATCATGGACAAAAACCATAAGACAAACTCCATCGGTTTCCCATTGATTGCATGATGGTATGTTCTATAGTGAACATGCGCGTATCAATTAAGTAAGAAATTATTGTTCCTGTCACCTAGAGAACTTAGGTTCTCCTAAAGTCCCTAGTCACCTTTGAAAAACAGTGAGCTCGCGGATCCTTGGGATAGAAGTAAGACACTTTAATAGTTCGATTTTCTAGCGGGAATTGGCCCCTCTGTCTAGTCCCTCTACTCTCTCTCTCTCTCTCCATACAAAAGAACTTAAATTAGAATACAGTAGGGAGTGTCTTTCGTAACATGAAATATCTCAAAAATTGTATTTTCAGATAATTGGGAAAAAATTGTTATAAATTCATACCGTTGCAGATGTTTCGCCAAAATACCAAGCTTGTTGGCCAGTTGACGAGGCGATGTGATGTGAAATCTTTTTATCGTTTCTGTTAAAAACAAAAAATAATCTAGTTGAGGTATTTGTTTGCTGTTAAAAAAGCTTGAGCTCTTAGCTTAAAACACAAAATTGTTGCAGTTGTGGCTGTGAAGTGACCAGGCAAGAGTTTTATAAGCTACCTTATTTCGCTCATCAGCATTCACTCATCAGCACCCTTCTAGACAAACCAATGATGATGATGATGATAATAATGTTGATGATAATAATGATGATGATAATGAGGATGATGAGGATAATTATGATGATGATGATAATGTTCATGATGATGATGATAATAATGATGATTCGCAAACTCTTGCGCAAGAAAAGAGAGTCACACTTGGGCGAACAATAATTGCCATTACTTTCACACACGGTTCCCTGGGATGGGTAAGGTGACTCAAGGTGAGTCAAGAGGCATAACACCTCACTTTTGTGTATGTTTTGTCAACACAGGACGTCTTCATCCCGGACATTAACTAGTTTTAAACTAGCGTCTAACCCCCGATTAATGTCCGTAATGCAGCTTCCAACTCGTGACAAAAGCGAGGATATTAGAAAATTGCGACATGTATGCATTGCGGATGGGGATGTGCAGCAGCTAAAGCGGCGGATAAATGGAGATAAAATGCTTCCTTATGAAAAATGCATCTAAATCAAAGACGTAAACCTAACATGTTTGAAAAATTATACAAAGGCAATGCAATCCAACCTCAGCAATACGGGATTATCAAATCGAGAAAAACTCGCACCGTGTTTTGAAGATGAACGGAATGCCCTAGTTAAAAGAATTTGACTTCAAATGTAGCTAGATACATACCTCAGAATTGAAGACGGGCAGCGAAGAACTTTTGTAGTTTGGTAGTGAATGCAAAAGCCTTGGCGATTCTTAAGCCAAATATTGGAGAATGTATTGAGGTGAAATCATTTTTACGGTAGAGAGAAAAGCAGATCATTGAATTTCGGAAAGAAATAGGAACGACATTATCCTCAGGCAAACAACTTTTGTCAAGCACAAGTGGGTTTTTTCTTCTTGACGTGGTCCTTCCAGATGTGTCCTACTCCTTCCTCAGTAAAATGAGTGCCACCATTGCCTTCAACTGTTCCGCTGGTTGTATCCCATGCTTCCTTATTCGTATTTCCAAGTACATGCTGAAAGACTTCCTCGCAATCTTTTCTTTTAATATACCTTTAAAAATAACGCAACGAAAAGTCATCTTGTAAATGAGGATTAGCTACGCCTTAAAAACGACAAACAGATAATATGCAAGTGCAAGTGTTATGAAAGTATTATGAACCATGAAGGCTGCTTGAAAGAGTACCTCAAAGACTTACTTGAGAAAATAATGTGTCACCAAAATACTGCTAGGCCAGCAACGACCGTCCTGGACGAAACAACGTGGTAAAGAGAACTCTGGCCTCTGACGGATGACAAACATTACTGATGCAATCACTAATTGCACGAAGAAGTTAGCGATGCATTCACTAATTGAATGCTTTAAAGCGTGAATTTAAGAAGCACGTTTTACAAAGACAGGAAAAAAAAACAAAAAGAAGAGAAAACCATGCAATAATGTTACAACGAACAAAGAAAAGAATTGAAAAGAACAGAGAAGTTCCATATTTCATTGTTTAAAATTAAAACCTGCCATGCAAGAAGGTGCAACAGCACGATGCCAGAAAGACTGGAATCATTTGTGAGCTTTTGTTGCTCTGAAAACTTGTTCTCAGGAGACAGTGACAGGGTTTACAATACTCAAAATAACACCAGGGTCGAGGTCTTGATAAAGATTTTGCGTGCTTGGGAACCTTACGTTATGAAAGTGTTCCCGAAATGTGTCTGTGTCATTTGCCATTTAAAAAAACCCTCAATTTCAGGCGGTTTTTTTGCCATTTTGCCTTAAAGCCTTGCTTCTATTCAAATTAAGGGTTTGATGTTTTCGAGCTTATTGAACAAATTGCTTTATAATACCCTTGCAATGGTATTTTTACTCTTCGAGTGCTATTATGGATGATTAGTAGCGATTTCAGAACCCTTGATTATTGGCCTTCTCTGCTTTGCCTTCTCGTCAAAAATGAATGGCCGACTTCGAAGGTCTTATTTCTCCTTTCTTTTGAACTAAATATTTTTATTATAGCCTGGAGGATTGGTTGAAATGATTTATTTAACTCTTCGAGAACTATATTTCATCATAAGCCATTTGATTCTTGACCATTTTCCTGAACATATCCTTGTTTTCAAATAACAAAGTGTGTTTCAAAATGGGCTTGCTGTTGCCTGATAGCAACAACAAGTGTCTGGGTCCAAGAGTTTATCGTGGTCTACGACGGTCCAATTTTGGAAGGTGTTAGTCCCTGACCATGTCTTGGTCTTATTTTAAGGGCCAACCCCGACAATGAAAAAGACTTCTCTGCGAAAAAGAATGAACTTCCATCACGTCACAAAAATAATTCTTTTGTTCTAAAAAAACTCGATTCTCCAGAAAATGGAAATCAAATCACAGAGTTGCTCCTTGGAACTCATTGGTTGCTAATAACAAAGCTGCATCTCTGAAGCTGCCTTCAGCAACAACAACAAAAGAAACGAAACAGAGGGATTGGTGGACATTGCTGGTCTAGCTTATCTACAAAAATATAGCATCCATTCTTCTTTTCTCCAGGCAATACAAATTATAATTGTTTTCCAGTGGTACGAAAATTGCAAGAAAGAGCACTATCTTAAAAACTTAGAAACTTAAAAACTTAATGTGTCTGAAATTGACGGAAACAAACGAATAAAGCGGAATATATACCCAGATGCAGATCCAAATGTACCAATCAGAAAGCAAAGATGAGTTGAATGATTAAGATACAATGGAAAGACAAATAGAATACAATGGAAAGACAAATAGAATTTATGTAATCTTCACATATGTGATACTGAAACAGCAACTTAAAGGATAAAAAAGCTGAGATTATTGGCTTTCCTGACATCATCATTTGAGAGGACCATAAGAGAAGGATAGAAAGAAAACAATAAGTAACGACATACATCCAAGTTGAAGAAGGATGACAAAAAACAGCAGCACAGACAGCAAATAGGAGTGACAGACAGGACTAGTAACTTAGCAGTAAGATAAAGAGACAATCAAACAGGAAGGAAGGTTAAAGAAGTTATACGTGGAAAAGTTCTTGCAGTAAATGGCAACAAAAATAGCGAAATAAGCAAACGGAGACTGTCTACTAAGGAAAAAGAGATGAAAAAGCAGAAGGATAGGATAAAAAAGTTATACGCGTGACAAGTTTATGCTGTAAATGCTAAAAAATGGCGAAATAAGCAATAGAGTAGTTCAAGAAAGTGTTCTACAAAGAAGAAAGAGATGACGAAACAGGAGGAAAAGTTAAGGTAGTATAAAAGTTCATGCAGTAGATGGCAAATAAGAAACAGAAAAATGAACAATAACGTAGTAAAAGAGGATGGTCTTTTAAGCAGAAATAGATGACAAACACGAGATTAGGTTAAAAAAAGTTATACATACGACAAGTTCATGCAGTAAAAGGCAGGAAAAAATAGAAAAATGGACAATAGCGTAGTTTAATAAGATGGTCTATCAAGGAGAAAGAGAGGACAAGGAAAGAAGGTAGGTTAAAAAAGTTATACATATGACAAGTTCATGCAGTAAATGGCAAAAGATAGCGAAATAACAAAAAAGTAGTTGAAAAACATGGTCTATCAAGGAGAAAGAGATGGCGAAAAGGGGGGTAGGTTAGAGAAGTTTAAAGTATGACAAATTCATGAAGCAAATGGAAAAAAGAAATAGCAAAATGAGCAACAAAGTACTTCAAGAAGATGGTCTACCATTGAAAAACAGATGACGAAACAGAAGGGTAGGTTAAATAAGTTATAAATATGACAAGTTGATGCAGTAAAAGGCAGGAAAAAATAGAGAAATGGACAATAGCGTAGTTTAATAAGATGGTCTATCAAGGAGAAAGAGAGGACGAGGAAAGAAGGTAGGTTAAAGAAGTTATACGTATGACAAGTTCATGCAGGAAATAGCTAAAAAATAGCGAAATAAGCAATAAAATAGTCCAAGAAGACGTTCTACTAAGAAGAAAAAGATGATGAAACAGGAGGATTACCTAAGGTAGTTTAAAAGTTTATACAGTAGATGGCAAAATAGAAATAGAGAAATGAACAATAATCTAAATAAAGAGGATGGTCTTTTAAGGAGAAATAGATGACGAAAAGGGGGGTGGGTTAGAGAAGTTATAAGAATGAAAAGTTCATGCAGTAAATGGCAAAAAGAAATACCAAAACTGTTGCGAGTGATGATGATGATGGAGATGACGTGATGATTGTGATAATAATGATGATGATGATGATGGTGATAGTGATGATGATAAAGATGATGACAATAAATATAACAATCGTGATGATGATGATGACAAACAATATTGGTGATTATGACGACGATTATGATGATTACTCTCAATTTCATAGTTCTTTCAATCTAAGATTATCTAACTGGAAATGTATTTCGTTTTCTATCTTATTGATGCAGGACTTACAAGTCGATTTTGTTCGTGAATATCGATTTCACAATTGCCTATGAGATTGTGTTCCACGAGTTCCGCATTTTCGACCTGGCTCAATTACAATTTACAAAATATACCTCTCTTCATTTCTTGTGCTTTTCTTCTTGTGAGCATCCTATGTATAAAATGAAGCTCTTATATTTCAAAGGTACCTAAAGCAGTGTATATTTTATAATAACCGATAAGAAGACATGATTAGAACATCGAGGCTAAAATTGGCCATAAAATTTTTTCCTCTGTTAAGACCGTCCTTGGTTTTTCCGACTTCCTAGATTCTGTCAAAAAGGTCTGTCAACAACTGATCTGTCTACCAACCCCTGACCACGGGCCATGACCGCCAATAGGCTACTATCATCACGCAAAGGTATTTTATTATATCTTTTTACATTTTAATTTTAACTCCGTACAACGTGACGTGATGTACAGTAACATGGAGGATTTTCAGTATACATAGTGGAGGATGTCAATACAACTTTGACGGGTATCATCAGATATATCATCTTCCATGAATAGCTACTCACTGGCTGCAGCCATCTCTCGATCTTCGTCTTTTTCCTTTAAAACGAAACTTGCATTTAAATGAGCTTTTTCTTAATTCCACGTTATCTACTAGACCAAATTAAAATTAACAAACTATACCCCCTTTTCTCCTTTTGCTTCTTGTAGATGGTGCTTTCTTTGTTGCTACAAAATGAAGTGATCATATTTTATGAGTACCTAGTGTATCGGAGAAGGAAAGGGGCACTAATTAAATTAACCGTCAGTTCAGATCATAGGTTGTCGTTGAAGAATAAAATTTCATGCAATAAAAGGCAACAATGAAAACGAGAAATGAACAATAACGTAGTTGAAGAGGATGGCTTATCAAGGAGAAACAGATGACAAAAAAGGAGGGTTAGTTAAAGAAGTTATACCTATGACAAGGTCATGCAATAAATGGCAAAAACATATCATGCATTAAATGGCAGAAAAGAAGTAGCAAAATAAGAGAAAAAGTAGTTCAAGAAGATGGTCTTCTAAGGAAAATTAGAAGACGAAACAGGAGGGTAAGTTAAGGAAGTTATAAGTATAAAAGTTCATGCAGTAGATGGCAACACAGAAATAGTATAATGAGCAATTATCAAGTAGAAGAAGACGGTATATCAAGAAGAAAGAGATGGCATAACAGGAAAGTAGGTTGAAGAAGATATAAGTATGACAAGTTCATGCAGCAAATGACAGAAAAGAAGTAGCAAAAAAAGCGAAAAAGTAGTTCAAGAAGATGGTCTTCTAAGGATAAAGAGAAGACGAAACAGGAGGGTAAGTTAAGGAAGTTATAAGTATAAAGTTGATGCAGTAGATGGCAACACAGAAATAGTATAATGAGCAATGACCAAGTTGAAGAAGACGGTCTATCAAGAAGAAAGAGATGGCAAAACAGGAAAGTATATTGAAGAAGTTATAAGTATGACAAGTTCATGCAGCAAATGACAGAAAAGAAGTAGCAAAAAAAGGCGAAAAAGTAGATCAAGAAGATGGTCTTCTAAGGAAAATTAGAAGACGAAACAGGAGGGTAAGTTAAGGAAGTTATAAGTATAAAAGTTCAAGCAGTAGATGGCAACACAGAAATAGTATAATGAGCAATGACCTAGTTGAAGAAGACGGTCTATCAAGAAGAAAGAGATGACAAAACAGGAAAGTAGGTTGAAGAAGTTATAAATATGACAAGTTCATGCAGTAAATGGCAGAAAAGAAGTAGCAAAATGAGAGAAAAAGTAGTTCAAGAAGATGGTCTTCTAAGGAAAATTAGAAGACGAAACAGGAGGGTAAGTTTAGGAAGTTATAAGTATAAAAGTTCATGCAGTAGATGGCAACACAGAAATAGTATAATGAGCAATGATCAAGTTGAAGAAGACGGTATATCAAGAAGAAAGAGATGGCATAACAGGAAAGTAGGTTGAAGAAGATATAAGTATGACAAGTTCATGCAGCAAATGACAGAAAAGAAGTAGCAAAAAAGCGAAAAAGTAGTTCAAGAAGATTGTCTTCTAAGGATAAAGAGAAGACGAAACAGGAGGGTAAGTTAAGGAAGTTATAAGTATAAAGTTGATGCAGTAGATGGCAACACAGAAATAGTATACTGAGCAATGACCAAGTTGAAGAAGACGGTCTATCAAGAAGAAAGAGATGGCAAAACAGGAAAGTATATTGAAGAAGTTATAAGTATGACAAGTTCATGCAGCAAATGACAGAAAAGAAGTAGCAAAAAAAGGCGAAAAAGTAGATCAAGAAGATGGTCTTCTAAGGAAAATTAGAAGACGAAACAGGAGGGTAAGTTAAGGAAGTTATAAGTATAAAAGTTCAAGCAGTAGATGGCAACACAGAAATAGTATAATGAGCAATGACCTAGTTGAAGAAGACGGTCTATCAAGAAGAAAGAGATGACAAAACAGGAAAGTAGGTTAAACAAGTTTTAAGTATGACAAGTTCATGAAGCAAATAGCAAAAAAAAAGGGGGAAAAGCAATAAAAAACTTCAAGAAGATGATCTACTATAGAGGAAAAGATGACAAAAAGGAGGGTAAGTAAAAAAAGTTATAAATGAAAAATTTCATGCAGCAAAAAGCAACAACGAAATAGAGAAATAAACAATAACGTAGTTGAAGAGGATGGTCAAGCAAGAAGAAAGAGATCGCAAAACAGGAAAGTAAGTTGAAGAAGATATAAGTATGACAAGTTCATGCAGTAAATGGCAGAAATGAAGTAGCAAAATGAGAGAAAAAGTAGTTCAAGAAGATAGTCTTCTAAGGAAAAAGAGATAACGAAACAGAAGGGTAAGTTAAGGAAGTTATAAGTATAACAGTTCATGCAGTAGATGGCAACACAGAAATAGTATATAATGAGCGATGACCAAGTTGAAGATGACGGTATTTCAAGAAGAAAGAGATGGCATAACAGGAAAGTAGGTTGAAGAAGATATAAGTACGACAAGTTCATGCAGTAAATGGCAGAAAAGAAGTAGCAAAATCAGCGAAAAAGTAGTTCAAGAAGATGGTCTATTACGAAGAAAGAGATGACGAAAGAGGAGGGTAAGTTAATGAAGTTATACAGATAACAAGTTCATGCAGTAAATGGCAAAAAAATAAGGAAATAAGCAATAAAGTACTTCAAGAAGATGATCTAGTAAGGAAAAGAGATTACGAAAAAGGAGGGTAAATAAAGAAAGTTATGAATATAAAATTTGATGCAATAAAAGGCAACAACGAAAACGAGAAATGAACAATAACGTAGTTGAAGAGGATGGCTTATCAAGGAGAAACAGATGACAAAAAAGGAGGGTTAGTTAAAGAAGTTATACCTATGACAAGGTCATGCAATAAATGGCAAAAACATATCAAGCATTAAATGGCAGAAAAGAAGTAGCAAAATAAGAGAAAAAGTAGTTCAAGAAGATGGTCTTCTAAGGAAAATTAGAAGACGAAACAGGAGGGTAAGTTAAGGAAGTTATAAGTATAAAAGTTCATACAGTAGATGGCAACACAGAAATAGTATAATGAGCAATGACCAAGTTGAAGAAGACGGTCTATCAAGAAGAAAGAGATGGCAAAACAGGAAAGTAGGTTGAAGAAGATATACGTATGGCAAGTTCATGCATTAAATGGCAGAAAAGAAGTAGCAAAATAAGCGAAAAAGTAGTTCAAGAAGATGGTCTTCTAAGGAAAAAGAGAAGACGAAAGAGAAGCAAAAAAGTAGTTCAAGAAGATGGTCTATTAAGGAGAAAGAGATGACGAAACAGGAGGGAAAGTTAAGGAAGTTATTCAGATAACAAGTTCATGTAGTAAATGGCAAAAAATAGAAAAATAAGCAAAAAAGTAGTTCAAGAAGATGGTCTATCAAGGAGAAAGAGATGACGAAACAGGAGGGTAAGTCAATGAAGTTATACAGTTAACAAGTTCATGTACTAAATGGCAAAAAAATAGAAAAATAAGCAAAAAAGTAGTTCAAGAAGATGGTCTATCAAGGAGAAAGAGATGATAAAAAAGGAAAGTAGGTTGAAGAAGTTACAAGTATCACAAGTTCATGCAGTAAATGGCAGGAAAGAAGTAGCAAAATAAGCGAACAAGTAGTTCAAGAAGATGGTCTATTACGAAGAAAGAGATGACGAAACAGGAGGGTAAGTTAAGGACGTTATAAGTATCAAGTTCATGCAGTTGATGGCAACACAGAAATAGTATAATGAGCAATGACCTAGTTGAAGAAGATGGTCTATCAAGAAGAAAGAGATGGAAAACAGGAAATTAGGTTAAAGAAGTTATAAATATTACAAGTTCATGCAGTAAATGGCAGAAAAGAAGTAGCAAAATAAGCGAACAAGTAGTTCAAGAAGATGGTCTATTACGAAGAAAGAGAAAACGAAAGTGGAGGGTAGGTTAATGAAGTTATAAGTATCAAGTTCATGCAGTTGATGGCATCACAGAAATAGTATAATGAGCAATGACCTAGTTGAAGAAGATGGTCTATCAAGAAGAAAGAGATGGAAAACAGGAAATTAGGTTAAAGAAGTTATAAATATTACAAGTTCATGCAGTAAATGGCAGAAAAGAAGTAGCAAAATAAGCGAACAAGTAGTTCAAGAAGATGGTCTATTACGAAGAAAGAGAAAACGAAAGTGGAGGGTAGGTTAATGAAGTTATAAGTATCAAGTTCATGCAGTTGATGGCATCACAGAAATAGTATAATGAGCAATGACCTAATTGAAGAAGATGGTCTATCAAGAAGAAAGAGATGGAAAACAGGAAATTAGGTTAAAGAAGTTATAAATATTACAAGTTCATGCAGTAAATGGCAGAAAAGAAGTAGCAAAATAAGCGAACAAGTAGTTCAAGAAGATAGTCTATTACGAAGAAAGAGATCACGAAAGAGGAGGGTAGGTTAATGAAGTTATTCAGATAACAAGTTCATGTAGTAAATTGCAAAAAAATAGAAAAATAAGCAAAAAAGTAGTTCAAGAAGATGGTCTATCAAGGAGAAAGAGATGACGAAACAGGAGGGTAAGTCAATGAACTTATACAGTTAACAAGTTCATGTAATAAATGGCAAAACAATAGAAAAATAAGCAAAAAATTAGTTCAAGAAGATGGTCTATTAAGGAGAAAGAGATGACGAAACAGGAGGGTAAGTCAATGAAGTTATACAGTTAACAAGTTCATGTAATAAATGGCAAAACAATAGAAAAATAAGCAAAAAATTAGTTCAAGAAGATGGTCTATTAAGGAGAAAGAGATGACGAAACAGGAGGGATAGTTAAGGAAGTTATTCAGATAACAAATTCATGTAGTAAATGGCAAAAAAAGAAAAATAAGCAAAAAGTAGTTCAAGAAGATGGTCTATCAAGGAGAAAGAGATGACGAAACAGGAGGGTAAGTCAATGAAGTTATACAGTTAACAAGTTCATGTAGTAAATGGCAAAAAATAGAGAAATGGGCAATAACGTAGTTCAAGACGATGTTCTATCAAGGAGAAAGAGATGATAAAAAGGAAAGTAGGTTGAAGAAGTTATAAGTATTGACAAGTTCATGCAGTAAATGGCAGAAAAGAAGTAGCAAAATAAGCGAAAAAGTAGTTCAAGAAGATGGTCTATTACGAAGAAAGAGATGACGAAAGTGGAGGGTAGGTTAATGAAGTTATACAGATAAGAAGTTCATGTAGTAAATGGCAAAAAAAAGAAAAATAAGCGAAAAAGTAGTTCAAGAAGATGGTCTTCTAAGGAAAAGAGAAGACAAAACAGGAGGGTAAATCAAGGAAGTTATAAGTATAAAAGTTCATGCAGTAGATGGCAACACAGAAATAGTATAATGAGCAATGACCAAGATGAAGAAGACGGTCTATCAAGAAGAAAGAGATGGCAAAACAGGAAAGTAGGTTGAAGAAGTTATAAATATTACAAGTTCATGCAGTAAATAGAAGAAAAGAAATATCAAGTTAAGCAAAAAGAGGTTCCAAAAGATGGTCTATCAAGGAAAAAGATATCACAAAAGAGGAGGGTAGGTTTTAAAGAAGTTATAAGTATGACAACTTCATGCAGTAAATGGCAGAAACGAAGTAGCAAAATAAGCAAAAAAGTAGTTCAAGAAGATGGTCTATTACGAAGAAAGAGATGACGAAAGTGGAGGGTAGGTTAATGAAGTTATAAGTATCAAGTTCATGCAGTTGATGCCATCACAGAAATAGTATAATGAGCAATGACCTAGTCGAAGAAGACGGTCTATCAAGAAGAAAGAGATGGCAAAACAGGAAAGTAGGTTGAAGAAGTTACAAGTATCACAAGTTCATGCAGTAAATGGCAGGAAAGAAGTAGCAAAATAAGCGAACAAGTAGTTCAAGAAGATGGTCTATTACGAAGAAAGAGATGACGAAACAGGAGGGTAAGTTAAGGACGTTATAAGTATCAAGTTCATGCAGTTGATGGCAACACAGAAATAGTATAATGAGCAATGACCTAGTTGAAGAAGATGGTCTATCAAGAAGAAAGAGATGGAAAACAGGAAATTAGGTTAAAGAAGTTATAAATATTACAAGTTCATGCAGTAAATGGCAGAAAAGAAGTAGCAAAATAAGCGAACAAGTAGTTCAAGAAGATGGTCTATTACGAAGAAAGAGATGACGAAACAGGAGGGTAAGTTAAGGACGTTATAAGTATCAAGTTCATGCAGTTGATGGCAACACAGAAATAGTATAATGAGCAATGACCTAGTTGAAGAAGATGGTCTATCAAGAAGAAAGAGATGGAAAACAGGAAATTAGGTTAAAGAAGTTATAAATATTACAAGTTCATGCAGTAAATGGCAGAAAAGAAGTAGCAAAATAAGCGAACAAGTAGTTCAAGAAGATGGTCTATTACGAAGAAAGAGAAAACGAAAGTGGAGGGTAGGTTAATGAAGTTATAAGTATCAAGTTCATGCAGTTGATGGCATCACAGAAATTGTATAATGAGCAATGACCTAGTTGAAGAAGACGGTCTATCAAGAAGAAAGAGATGGCAAAACAGGAAAGTAGGTTGAAGAAGTTACAAGTATGACAAATTCATGCAGTAAATGGCAGGAAAGAAGTAGCAAAATATGCGAAAAAGTAGTTCAAGAAGATAGTCTATTACGAAGAAAGAGATCACGAAAGAGGAGGGTAGGTTAATGAAGTTATTCAGATAACAAGTTCATGTAGTAAATTGCAAAAAAATAGAAAAATAAGCAAAAAAGTAGTTCAAGAAGATGGTCTATCAAGGAGAAAGAGATGACGAAACAGGAGGGTAAGTCAATGAAGTTATACAGTTAACAAGTTCATGTAATAAATGGCAAAACAATAGAAAAATAAGCAAAAAATTAGTTCAAGAAGATGGTCTATTAAGGAGAAAGAGATGACGAAACAGGAGGGTAAGTCAATGAAGTTATACAGTTAACAAGTTCATGTAATAAATGGCAAAACAATAGAAAAATAAGCAAAAAATTAGTTCAAGAAGATGGTCTATTAAGGAGAAAGAGATGACGAAACAGGAGGGAAAGTTAAGGAAGTTATTCAGATAACAAGTTCATGTAGTAAATGGCAAAAAAAAAGAAAAATAAGCAAAAAAGTAGTTCAAGAAGATGGTCTATCAAGGAGAAAGAGATGACGAAACAGGAGGGTAAGTCAATGAAGTTATACAGTTAACAAGATCATGTAGTAAATGGCAAAAAAATAGAGAAATGGGCAATAACGTAGTTCAAGACGATGTTCTATCAAGGAGAAAGAGATGATAAAAAAGGAAAGTAGGTTGAAGAAGTTATAAGTATTGACAAGTTCATGCAGTAAATGGCAGAAAAGAAGTAGCAAAATAAGCGAAAAAGTAGTTCAAGAAGATGGTCTATTACGAAGAAAGAGATGACGAAAGTGGAGGGTAGGTAATGAAGTTATACAGATAAGAAGTTCATGTAGTAAATGGCAAAAAAAAGAAAAATAAGCGAAAAAGTAGTTAAAGAAGATGGTCTTCTAAGGAAAAAGAGAAGACAAAACAGGAGGGTAAATCAAGGAAGTTATAAGTATAAAAGTTCATGCAGTAGATGGCAACACAGAAATAGTATAATGAGCAATGACCAAGATGAAGAAGACGGTCTATCAAGAAGAAAGAGATGGCAAAACAGGAAAGTAGGTTGAAGAAGTTATAAATATTACAAGTTCATGCAGTAAATAGAAGAAAAGAAATAGCAAGTTAAGCAAAAAGAGGTTCCAAAAGATGGTCTATCAAGGAAAAAGATATCACAAAAGAGGAGGGTAGGTTTTAAAGAAGTTATAAGTATGACAACTTCATGCAGTAAATGGCAGAAACGAAGTAGCAAAATAAGCAAAAAAGTAGTTCAAGAAGATGGTCTATTACGAAGAAAGAGATGACAAAAGTGGAGGGTAGGTTAATGAAGTTATAAGTATCAAGTTCATTCAGTTGATGCCATCACAGAAATAGTATAATGAGCAATGACCTAGTCGAAGAAGACGGTCTATCAAGAAGAAAGAGATGGAAAACAGGAAATTAGGTTAAAGAAGTTATAAATATTACAAGTTCATGAAGTAAATAGAAGAAAAGAAATAGCAAGTTAAGCAAAAAGAGGTTCCAAAAGATGGTCTATCAAGGAAAAAGATATCACAAAAGAGGAGGGTAGGTTTTAAAGAAGTTATAAGTATGAAAAATTCATGCAATAAATGGCAAAAACAAATCATGCAGTAAATGGCAGAAAAAATAGAGAGATGGGCAATAACATAGTTCAAGACGATGTTGCATCACGAAGAAAGAGATGGCAAAACAGGAAAGTAGGTTGAAGAAGTTATAAGTATGACAAGTTCATGCAGTAAATGGCAAAAAGAAAGAAAAATCAGCAAAAAAGTAGTTCAAGAAGATGGTCTTCTAAGGAAAAAGAGATGACGAAACACGAGGGTAAGTTAAGGAAGTTATAAGTATAAAAGTTCATGCAGTAGATGGCAACACAGAAATAGTATAATGAGCAATGACCAAGTTGAAGAAGACGGTCTATCAAGAAGAAAGAGATGGCAAAACAGGAAAGTAGGTTAAACAAGTTTTAAGTATGACAAGTTCATGCAGTAAATGGCAAAAAGAAAGAAAAATAAGCAAAAAAGTAGTTCAAGAAGATGGTCTATCAAGGAGAAAGATATGACAAAAGAGGAGGTTCGGCAAAAGAGGTTATACGTATGACAAGTTCATGCAATAAATGGCAAAAGACAAATAGAAAAATGAGCAACAAAGTGGTTCAAGAAGATGGTCTACATAGGAAAAAGAGATGACGAAACAGGAGGGTAAGTTAAGGAAGTTATAAGTATAAAAGTTCATGCAGTAGATGGCAACACAGAAATAGTATAATGAGCAATGACCAAGTTGAAGAAGACGGCCCATCAAGAAGAAAGAGATGGCAAAACAGGAAAGTAGGTTGAATAATTTATAAGTATGACAACTTCATGCATTAAATGGCAGAAAAGAAGTAGCAAAATAAGCAAAAAAGTAGTTCAAGAAGATGGTCTTCTAAGGAAAAAGAGATGACGAAACAGGAGGGTAAGTTAAGGAAGTTATAAGTATAAAAGTTCATGCAGTAGATGGCAACACAGAAATAGTATAATGAGCAATGACCTAGTTGAAGAAGACGGTCTATCAAGAAGAAAGAGATGGCAAAACAGGAAAGTAAGTTGAAGAAGATATAAGTATGACAAGTTCATGCATTAAATGGCAGAAAAGAAGTAGCAAAATAAGCGAAAAAGTAGTTCAAGAAGATGGTCTTCTAAGGAAAAAGAGATGACGAAACAGGAGGGTAAGTTAAGGAAGTTATAAGTATAAAAGTTCATGCAGTAGATGGCAACACAGAAATAGAATAATGAGCAATGACCTAGTTGAAGAAGACGGTCTATCAAGAAGAAAGAGATGGATAACAGGAAAGTAGGTTAAAGAAGTTATAACTATTACAAGTTCATGGAGTAAATGGAAGAAAAGAAATAGCAAGTTAAGCAAAAGAGGTTCAAGAAGATGGTCTATCAAGGAAAAGATATCACAAAAGAGGAGGGTAGGTTAAGGAAGTTATAAGTATGACAAATTCATGCAGTAAATGGCAAAAAAATAAGCAAATAAGCAATAAAGTACTTCAACAAGATGATCTAGTAAGGAAAAAGAGATTACGAAAAAGGAGGGTAAATAAAGAAAGTTATGAATATAAAATTTCATGCAGTAAAAGGCAACAACGAAAACGAGAAATGAACAATAACGTAGTTGAAGAGGATGGCTTATCAAGGAGAAACAGATGACAAAAAGGAGGGTTAGTTAATGAAGTTATAAGCTTGACAAGTTCATGCAGTTGATGGCAACACAGAAATAGTATAATGAGCAATGACCTAGTTGAAGAAGACAGTCTATCAAGAAGAAAGAGATGGCAAAACAGGAAAGTAGGTTGAAGAAGATATAAGTATGACAAGTTCATGCAGTAAATGGCAGAAAAGAAGTAGCAAAATAAGCTAAAAAGTAGTTCAAGAAGATGGTCTATTACGAAGAAAGAGATGACGAAAGTGGAGGGTAGGTTAATGAAGTTATACAGATAAGAAGTTCATGTAGTAAATGGCAAAAAAAAGAAAAATAAGCGAAAAAGTAGTTCAAGAAGATGGTCTTCTAAGGAAAAAGAGAAGACAAAACAGGAGGGTAAATCAAGGAAGTTATAAGTATAAAAGTTCATGCAGTAGATGGCAACACAGAAATAGAATAATGAGCAATGACCTAGTTGAAGAAGACGGTCTATCAAGAAGAAAGAGATGGATAACAGGAAAGTAGGTTAAAGAAGTTATAACTATTACAAGTTCATGGAGTAAATGGAAGAAAAGAAATAGCAAGTTAAGCAAAAAGAGGTTCAAGAAGATGGTCTATCAAGGAAAAAGATATCACAAAAGAGGAGGGTAGGTTAAGGAAGTTATAAGTATGACAAATTCATGCAGTAAATGGCAAAAAATAAGCAAATAAGCAATAAAGTACTTCAACAAGATGATCTAGTAAGGAAAAAGAGATTACGAAAAAGGAGGGTAAATAAAGAAAGTTATGAATATAAAATTTCATGCAGTAAAAGGCAACAACGAAAACGAGAAATGAACAATAACGTAGTTGAAGAGGATGGCTTATCAAGGAGAAACAGATGACAAAAAAGGAGGGTTAGTTAATGAAGTTAAAAGCATGACAAGTTCATGCAGTTGATGGCAACACAGAAATAGTATAATGAGCAATGACCTAGTTGAAGAAGACGGTCTATCAAGAAGAAAGAGATGGCAAAACAGGAAAGTAGGTTGAAGAAGATATAAGTATGACAAGTTCATGCAGTAAATGGCAGAAAAGAAGTAGCAAAATAAGCTAAAAAGTAGTTCAAGAAGATGGTCTATCAAGGAGAAAGAGATGACGAAAGAAGAGGGTAAGTTAATGAAGTTATACAGATAACAAGTTCATGTAGTAAATGGCAAAAAAAAGAAAAATCAGCAAAAAAGTAGTTCAAGAAGATGGTCTATCATAGAGAAAGAGATGACAAAAGAGGAGGTTAGGCTTAAGAAGTTATAGGTATGACAACTCCATGCAGTAAATGGCAGAAAAAAGTAAAGAAATGAGCAATAACGTAGTTCAAGATGATGTTCTATCAAGGGATGACAAAAAAGGAGGGTTAGTTAAAGAAGTTGTACGTATGACAAGTTCGTGCAATACATCGCAAAAAGAAATAGAAAAATAAGCAATAAAGTATTTGAAAAAGATGGTCTTTCAAGGAGAAAGAGAGAGGAAAGAGGAGGGTGAGTTAAAGAGGTTTTATGTATGACAACTTCATGCAGTAAATGGCAAAAAGAAATAGAGAGATTAGCTATAAAGTGGTTGCAGAAGATGGTCTATCAAGGAGAAAGAGATGGGGAAACAGGAGGGTAGGTTTGAGAAATTATAAGCATTAAAATTTCATGCAGTAAATGGCATAAAAGAAATAGAGAAATGAGCAATAAAGTAGTTCAAAAAGATGGTCTATCAAGGAGAAAGAGATAGTAAAACTTAATAGAGCTTAATAGAGCAGGAAGCTTAACAGAGAAGGAAGCTTAATAGAGAGGAAAGCCTTATAGAGAGAGGAGTCTTAACAGAAAGGGAAGCTTAATAGAGAGAGGAGGTTTAACAGAGAGGGACACTTAATAGAGAGAGGAGGTTTAAGAGAGAGGAAGCTTAATAGAGACAGGAGAGAGAAGTTCAATAGAGAGAGGTGAGATTAACAGAGAGAGCAGGCTTAACAGAGAGGGGAGCTTAATAGAGAGAGGAGGTTTAGAGAGGAGGGGCTTGATAGAAAGGGAAGCAAAAGACAGAGAGTACTTAAAAGAGAAACGGAGCAATGTAGATCATACTTACAATTCTTTTTACTCTGAGTAATTGTCTAACAGAATGAGTTAACTGGAGGCCAAGTTGGGCATTGTTTTAGTCTACTTTGGTATTTCTTCTATATTCTTCCTCAAAATTCTCTCATTTGCTTATTTGCATCATTCCTTCCATTCTTTGGAATATTTGAAAACTGAAATGATAAAAGGAGGGGTGAAGATGAAATAATATGTAAAGTGCCAGCAGCTTGGATTTCTCATATAACACGGAACTAATGAGACCTCATGAGACCCTATTAAGCTCATGACAAAAGCTTGAATAAGCAAAATGGGATAGAGCACAGTGTTTGATTCTTAGGACACTTCAAAAAAATATTGAGTAAGGGGTGTCCAGGAATAAACTAGTAGGGGGATCTTGGGGCGGAGCTTCTAGGAAATTCTTTTGGACCATGCCCTTCAAACTCTTCCAAACTCCCTATGCCCCTTTTGGGTAGGCCACTGAAGTCCTCCATTTTGCCTTTCCCTTAAAAATTGATCGGCAACATGTTGGACAAGTCAGCCCATCATGTGTTAGACTAGTCAGCCTGCCAGCGTATACTGAATCGGTCCACTAAGATATAATAAAGTTTAACATGTACACTGTTAAAGTGGCAGTTTGGGGGCAAGCCCTATTATCCCCACACATAACAAATTGGCTTTTAAATAATGTCATAGAGGCCAGACATAGCAGTAGATCAACGTGTCCATGGGGCTGGGCAGACCGGTGGGGGTTCCTTCCACAGTAAAGGTACCTGGGGATGTACTGAGGTAGAGTGTATACTTTTTCAGATTTCTAGTCTAGCCAAGGGTTTACTTTTCGGCAATTTTGGTCTCGCAAATGGTATGATATTTGGCAATGGAGCGGCCATTCTTTTGTCTTTAGTAGCCTTGGAAAGAAGAAATTTCATCTTAAACATTTTTAAAAGAAACTGGTAAAAGGTACCTATAAGTTGACCTTTGAATTTTCAGACATAAGACCCACAATATTGAGCGTATTTGTCTAGCTATCTAACGGTATCAATTTTGTAGAAATTGGACTAGCCAAGGGTACAACTTTCTCTTAAAAATTAGTCTAGCCAAAAGTACCATTTTGAATATGCAAGCAATAGACCCCTACACAAAATTTAGCCAAGAACCCCCTGTGGGCAGCATGGGGCAGACTTGGTATATTGGGCATTGGGCCAGCTTGGTATTGGGCCAACTTGGTATTTGGCCAACTTGTCTAGTCTAGAAAGCAACTGTGCTTGGGGGGCTGGTAGTGTGCATCAGCACATGGGAATAACGGCCATTCCATTTTATAGGTTGTACCCTATGCGATTAGGCCTAGACCTAGTATTAGCTATGTATGGCCATCATCATCATTTTTGATGTGCTAGGATAAAACTGTTCAATGTTGCACTCTTAATAATACTTACAGGCTTTAAAAGACCAAGGCTTTCTAACTTTGTTTATTCTTTTGAATGTTCAACTGTCGCTGTTTCTCGTATGAGCTTCTTTCTTCCATTTTTATTCATCTCCTCCTAATATCTGTCTCTGTAATTTAGGCCTGACGACTTCACACGTGAACGATCTAAACAGAATATTGATTGGTATGGCAACGTAGAGATTGCGCTTGCGTGTGTATCTTCCACCTTCTAATCTGACCAAAATCCTTAAACGACATCTGGCTCCCACCCTTTTTGCTTTAAAAATCAGCGACTAATGACTGCGCAGGAGTTAATGAAACCATTGCAATGCTCCCAGATATCCTTATACGGATGAAATTCGTTTCCAGTCCGTGTTGCTTGCTGGAAAGTAAAGGGGAAAAGTCACATGACCAAAATGTAACCTTTTTTGGAAAGTGCCTCGCCACGCGCGTTCTTTCCCCCGAAAAATTGACGAAGAAGGAGAGAAACAGAACGGAGAGAAAGTTTCCAAGGATTTTTAAGGTAAATTTTATTATATTTTGCTAAAAAATCCCTCTCCTGTAAGTCATTAGAACTTACTTTTTGTGTTTGTTTGAAATTTTCTGGCTTTGGAAGCTTTTTTGGCCAAAAAAGAGAGAAACGTTCTAAGGGCACCCTACGACTTTAGAAACGAAGAAGAACGTATAGCTAAAACACCTGTTCCCTTCTTATTTATGAAAATATTAGTAAAAAAAGGCTCTTTTCGCTTTGGTTAACGAATTATTTAATAGAATTTACCTCCAAAGCAAGTGAAAAGAAGTGTTTTTTCGGTTTTTATACCAAGCTTGTTGGAGCTTGTTAGCTTTGATGATGGCGTCAGCATCAGCAAAATGTTTTCGCGCTGTTCCTTCTCCGTTTTATTTCCAAAAATGAAGAACTTTATAATTTGGTTCAATATCTGGGTAAAATAGTTAGTTCGGCTCACTTTTATCGTAGTTTACAGTTCTTTCTGCCTGGCAACTCTCAAAACAAAGTCAACGCGAGTTTGTGTTCATGCGAAGTCATTTTTTTTCAAAATATTGTGCATTGCTTTCTAAATTCAAAGGAAGAGACGATAGAAATAAGAGAAAAGTTAGACAGAACTGTATTAATAATTCCAATTTCAAGTTCCTTTTACCTTTTTACTTCCAAAATTCCTCCAAAATGTTACAGTGCTGCTGCTGCCTTTAGGTAATTAATGACTTACCCTCTTCTCGCGTTTTCAATATCAAATGGAAAATACCAAAACTAATTTTATACATCGAAAAAGTCCCTTGGTATTAAAATTAAAAGACATTCCCTGGAACTATGAATAATTTCATTTTTAACGTTGTTTTTGCAGTTTAACTTTGTTTTTTGCAGGTCAGCAAAATGGTGTCGCAGATCTTAGATTGGAGTCTTCATCTTCGTGGATAAAACTTTCTTATCTCATAAATACTAGAACCCATGTAAATTATTCATTTATATGTTTATCATTATATTTATATTCGCATATTTATTTATCTTATCTGTTTATTATTATTCATTTATCATTACTTTTTTATTATATATATTCATTTATCATCATCTATTTATCAATTTTATCTTACTTTATTTATCTTATCTGTTTATTATTATTCATCTATCATTATTACTTTCTTTATTATATATATTCGTTCATTGTTAATTTTATCTTATATTTGTTAAATATTTCTTGTCAAATTATAAACTTTGTTGAAACAATTTAGGCTATGTTGTCTTTGCGTTTTTTTGCGTATAAATCTGCAGGTCAAGACGAAGAAAGAAGAAACAGATGAGTCAGGTATAAAACTTATATTTTTCACTAGAAATAGGCTAATTTATAATTCTAATTTCATAACTAATTAATTAAATAAATAATAATTAATATTAAGTAAATTTTAACATAAGGCAACGTTTATTAATATAGGTGTAAATAGGAATTAGGCTAGTCTTAGGCTGAAACGGGGTTAGGGACAACAATAGGGGGAAGGATATCCGGGGTGGTGGAAAAGGGAGGGGATAAGGGTGGGACAAAGTGGGGGGGGAAAAAGTACACAAAAGGCTAGGGGTCATGCCGAAATTTTTTTCAAAAATTTAAATAAAAAAAAACCCCCATCTCACCCGCCATGCCTTGGCGCCCTGTGTCCCGTTTCGTGCTCTGTTCTATCTTTCATCTCATGATCACCAAGACTCAAAGTTCCTTATCTCTGATTCAACCAAATCGAACAAACCCATGAACTAACGAACTCTATTCCTAGAGACAAGGAAATGATGCATCTACAATGTTACTAATCACAATGTCAAGATCCCAGTCTATATCCAAGTTTTTCATCCGAACTACCTTATCTTATTAACAAGAAATCGGCTAGAAGCATTCGATATTCCCAACTTCTCCCAAATCACAAATCTACGAACCCATGAAATACAGCTCAAGGAGGTCAAAAATTGAAACCTGCTCACACAAAGGTAAACGTTCCTAGGCCTCGATTCTTGGAAAGTAAAGACGTTTTCTGACCGTGAAATTAAAGTTGAGGCAGATCATTTCTGAGAGCAGTAAGCATTGCCCCCCGAAGGCCATAGCGTCACTGCATTTACTACACCCCCCAGGCCGTATCTTCATCACCCAGTAGCTGCACTGTCCCCATCACACTATGCAGAAGCAAGTCCTTGTCTACATTTTGGCCAATTTTAGAAGATTATCTTCAAGAAAACAAGTTTCTTGTCAGGGAATCTTATAGCGAAAAATGAAAAGAATCCACGTCAACCAAATAAATTTCTTTGTGCAAATAAAAAACCAAAAACTTCTAAGATTAAGAACTAATAAAAAAGGATGGAATTGAATATAATATAGAGAAGTGATAACTTAAAAGCAAAGGCTTTTTGAAGAGGATTCTCCAAGAAACCTTTACTTTCAGATGACGAAGAAAGCATGAATGAGGAGGGAAAGATGCAGATATCCTAACCTATCCTTGTTCTGAACATATGCTATCCTAACCTATCCTTGCTCCTGACCTATACTGTCCTTGCCGATCCTTGCTCCGAGCCTATGCTATCCTAATCCTATACTTGCTAAGAATCTATACTATCCTAGCCTATCCTTACTCCGAACCAATGCTATCCTAACTTATCCTTGTTCCGAACCTATTCTATTCTAATCCTATACTTGCTAAGAATCTATACTATCCTAGCCTATCCTTACTCCGAACCAATGCTATCGTAACTTATCCTTGTTCCGAACCTATTCTATTCTAATCCTATACTTGCTAAGAATCTATAGTGAAAGAAGTAGTCAAGGAAGTAGAAGAAACGAAGTAAGAAAGAAGATAGTAAAGAAGATGACAGAAGAAGAAGTATATAAGAAAAGTAAGAGAAAGAGTAAAAGAAGTATAGAAGATGAGTAAAAGAGAATAGATAAGAAAGAATAGAAAGATGGTCAAGAAAGAAGAAAGAAAAGAGTAGAAAGTAAGAAAAGAAGTAAAAGTATGCAAGAAGAAGATAAGAATGAGAAAGTAAAAAGTACATGAAGATGAGAATAAGTAAGTAGGAAAGTATAGTAAGAAAAATGAGAAGTAGAGAAAGAGAAAGTAAGAAGATATAAGAGAAGAAGATGAAGAATAAGAAGTATAAGGAAAATAGAAGAGAAATAGAGTCATGATGAATGAAGAGAGATGAAGTGAAAGAAAGTAAGAAGAAGAAGAGAAGCAAAAAAGTATAATAGATCAAGTGAACAAGAATCAGAAGACAAGGAGAAAAGAAAGGAAAAGAGAATAAAAGTATAAGAAAGTTAAAGAAAAGATGACAAATCAGAGAAAGAAATAAGAAGTATAAGAAGATAAGTAATAGAAACAGAGTAAGAAAGTGACAAGAGAAAGTATGAAGTAGAGTAAAGAAGAAAAGTAAAAAGTAAAGATATGAAAGAGTTAAGATGAAAGTAGAGAAGAAAGAATAAAAGTTAAGACATATGAAAAGAGAAAGAAATAGAGCAAGAAAAGTTAAGAAGTATAAAAGAAAGAAGCAAAAGTAAAGTAAGTAAAGAAAGTATAAAGAGAAAAAGCAAGAAAGAATAGAAAGAAAAGATATTAAGAAGAAGTCAAAGTAAGAAAAAGTATAATAAGAAGTATAAGAAAGAAAGATATATAAATGAGATAGAAAGAATAAGAAATAGTAGAGATAGCAAGAAGAAGAAGTAAAAGAGAGTAAGAGTCAAAAGTGAAGAGTATGAAAAGAATAGTAGAAGTAAAGTAGTAAAAGATTTAAAAGAAAGAGACAAGAAAGCAAGATAGATAAGTAGAAAGAAAGAAGGAAAAGATAAAAAGTGATCAATGAAGAGATAAGTAGAGTAGAGGTAAAGAAAGTAAGATAAAATAGATAAAGCTAAAAGAGAAGAAAGATAAAGAATAAAGATAAGAGATATAGCAAGAAGAAAGAGATTAAAAGAAAGAGTAGAAAAGATAAGAAATAGATACAAGAAGAATGCAATAGGAAAAAGTAGTAAAGAAAGTAGAAAGTAGAAGAGATGAAAAGAAGATGACAATAAAATAAAAGATGCAGACAAGGAGAAATGAAATAAGTATAAGATAAGAAGTTAAGAGTAAATAAAGAATGGCAAAGTAGAAAAGATAAGATAAGAAAGTGAAAAGAGTAAATGGAAAAAAAAGATAAGAGATAAAAGAGACAAGAAAGAGAAGAAAGAGAGTGAAAGAAGTTATAGAAGAGATAAGAAGTATGAGAAGTATAGTGAAAGTATAGCAAAATAGAAAGAAGTATTAAAGAAAAGAGTTGAAAGAAGAAGCTATAAAGAAGAAAAGGAGAAAGAAGAAAAGATATAAGAGTAAGTAAAGTCAAGATGAAAAGAGAAAAGAAGAAAAAGAATTAAGAAGATAGTAAGAATGATAAATAAGAATGACAAGAAATGGAAGAAGAAAGAATAGAAAAGAAAAATGGCAAAGAAATAGAAAGTAGAAGAAGAGTATAGAAAGAAGTAGAAAATGGAAGAAAGAGTAAAGAAATTCAAGTAGAGTCAAGAAGAAGAATAGGAATAGAGAAATGTAAAAGAGATAAGAAGATAGAAGATGAGTAAAGAAAAGAAGAGTTAAAAGAAGTTAGAAAAGTGAGTTAATAAGAGAAATAGAAAGTCGAAAGAGTAAGAAAGATGATATAGAAAGTGAGACGAAGATAAATAGAAATAGATAAAGAAAATGGTCAAAGAAAGTAAGTAAGAAGATGGTACAAAGAAAGTGAGTAAAGTGATGAGTAAAAGAAAGTTAAAGAAGAAGTAGTAATGCAAACAGAGAAAAAGTAGAAAATAACAGAGATTAAAGTTAGAAGAAGAGTAATAAGATAGTAAGTAAAAGTGAGATAAGAAGATTATCAGAAATGGAACAAGAAGAGAATGAAAGGAAAGTAGGTTAAAGTATAAGAATATAATATAGCAGAAATGAGAAGAATAGAAAAAAGAGTTCAAGAAGAGGTTATCAAGAAAAGGAAAGAGTATGTAAAGTATGAAGTATAAGATAAGAAGTGAGTAGATAAAAGTTAAAATAGCAAGAAGAGTTCAAAAAGTGAGAGAAAGAATGAGTAAGTATAAATAAGTAAAATAGAATAAGGCAAAAGATAGAAAAATACAAGAAGAAAGAGAGTAAAAGTGAAGAAAAGGAAGAAAGTAACATAGTAAAAGTAAAAAGTTAGAGATAATGCAGAGATAAGAAGTCAAAAGAATTAAGAGATGCAAAAGAAAGAAGTTAAGAACAGATAGTTAAGAAGTATCAGAAAAGAAAAAGCAGAAGAAGAATGAATAAGAGAAAAAAGTAAAAGATCTAAGAAAATAGAAGAACAATGAGTATAACAAGATAATAGAAAGATAGATGTATAAAGGAGAAGAATGAAAGAGTAAGAAGAGTTAGTAAGAATGAAAGAGAGAAGCAATGAATAGAAGTAAAAGGCAAAGAGTAAAAGTATACAAAAGTGAAGAAAGAAGTTAGAAATAGAGTACAAGATGAAAGAATGAGAAGAAGAGTAAGAAGAGTAAGAAGAGCAAAGAGAAGAGAAGAGAATGAGGATAAAAGTTAGTAGTAAAGTATAGAAAGAATAGAAAAGTGTCAAGAAGAGTTCAAGAAAGAGTAAGGAGAAAGGAAATGAAGTAAAGAAGTTAGAAAGAATTAAAGAAGGTCAGAAAAGAAAGTAAATAGCAAGTAAAAGTATAAGAGAATAAATGAGTACAAAGAAGTAGATAGAAGAAAGAGTGAGTAAAGGTTCAGAGTAAAAGGAAAGAAAAGAAAAAGTATAAGTAAATGAAAAATAGAAAGTCAAAAATGAGAAAGGAGAAAGAAAAGATGAGAAAAGAGTAGTAAAAGAAAGATAGAAAGTCAAGAAGAAAAGTAAAAAAAGAGAAGTAAAAGAGGTTAAGAAGAAAAAGATTCAAAGAGAGTAAATGAAAAAGAAAAAAGTTAGATAAAAATAAAATAGAAATAGAAAAAAGAAAGAAAGTTACAAAAAAGAGTTCATAGAAGGAAGGTAAAAGGAGAAAAAAGCAAAAGTAATAAGAAGATAAGAAAAAGTGAACGAAAGTTAGGAAGTTAAAGAAAAGTACAAGTCAGAGTAGTAAAAGTTATAATAACAAGTTAGCAATGAAATCAAAAAAAAAAATGAAAAAGAAATGGTCAAAAAGGAAAAATGGAAAAGAAAGTTAGATTAAATAAGAAGTTCATGCAGTAAATGGAAAAAGAAAAGTAGCAAAAGAAAAAAAAGAAGAGGTAGTAAGAAAAAGGAAACAGGAATATCTTAAAACATTGAGCGGACTTAATATCTTAAAACATTGAGTGGACCTAATATCTTTAAACATTGAGCGGACCTTATATCTTAAAACATTGAGCGGAACTAATATCTTAAAACATTGAGCGGACCTTATATCTTGAAACATTGAGCGGGCCTTATATCTGAAAACATTGAGCGGATCTAATATCTTAAAACAATGAGCGGATCTAATATCTTAAAACAATGAGCGGACCTTATATCTTGAAACATTGAGCGGACCTTATATCTCCAAACATTGAGCGGACCTTATATCTCAAAACATTGAGCGGACCTAATATCTCAAAACATTGGGCGGACCTTATATCTTGAAACATTGAGCGGACCTTATATCTCCAAACATTGAGCGGACCTTATATCTCAAAACATTGGGCGGACCTAATATCTCAAAACATTGGGCGGACCTTATATCTTAAATCATTGAGCGGACCTAATATCTCAAAACATTGAGCGGACCTTATATCTTAAAACATTGAGCGGACCTAATATCTCAAAACATTGGGCGGACATAATATCTTAAAACATTGAGCGGACCTTATATCTCAAAACATTGAGCGGACCTTATATCTGAAAACATTGAGCGGACCTTATATCTCAAAACATTGAGCGGACCTTATATCTGAAAACATTGAGCGGATCTAATATCTTAAAACATTGAGCGGATCTAATATCTTAAAACAATGAGCGGATCTAATATCTTAAAACAATGAGCGGACCTTATATCTTGAAACATTGAGCGGACCTTATATCTCAAAACATTGAGCGGACCTTATATCTCAAAACATTGAGCGGACCTAATATCTCAAAACATTGGGCGGACCTAATATCTTAAATCATTGAGCGGATCTAATATCTCAAATTATTGAGCGGACCTTATATCTCAAAACATTGAGCGGACCTAATATCTCAAAACATTGGGCGGACCTAATATCTTAAATCATTGAGCGGACCTAATATCTCAAAACATTGAGCGGACCTTATATCTCAAAACATTGAGCGGACCTAATATCTTAAATCATTGAGCGGACCTAATATCTCAAAACATTGAGAGGACCTAATATCTTAAAACATTGAGCGGACCTTATATCTGAAAACATTGAGCGGACCTTATATCTCAAAACATTGAGCGGACCTTATATCTGAAAACATTGAGCGGATCTAATATCTTAAAACATTGAGCGGATCTAATATCTGAAAACATTGAACGGATCTAATATCTTAAAACAATGAGCGGACCTTATATCTTAAAACATTGAGCGGACCTTATATCTTAAAACATTGAGTGGATCTTATATCTCAAAACATTGAGCGGACCTTATATCTTAAAACATTGAGCGGATCTAATATCTTAAAACATTGAGCGGATCTAATATCTTAAAATATTGAGCGGATCTAATATCTTAAAACATTGAGCGGACCTTATATCTTAAAACATTGAGCGGATCTAATATCTTAAAACATTGAGCGGACCTTATATCTTAAAACATTGAGCGGAACTAATGTCTTAAAACATTGAGCGGACCTTAGATCTTAAAACATTGAGCGGACCTTATATCTGAAAACATTGAGCGGATCTAATATCTTAAAACATTGAGCGGATCTAATATCTTAAAACAATGAGCGGATCTAATATCTTAAAACAATGAGCGGACCTTATATCTTGAAACATTGAGCGGACCTTATATCTCAAAACATTGAGCGGACCTTATATCTCAAAACATTGAGCGGACCTAATATCTCAAAACATTGGGCGGACCTAATATCTTAAATCATTGAGCGGATCTAATATCTCAAATTATTGAGCGGACCTTATATCTCAAAACATTGAGCGGACCTAATATCTCAAAACATTGGGCGGACCTAATATCTTAAATCATTGAGCGGACCTAATATCTCAAAACATTGAGCGGACCTTATATCTCAAAACATTGAGCGGACCTAATATCTTAAATCATTGAGCGGACCTAATATCTCAAAACATTGAGAGGACCTAATATCTTAAAACATTGAGCGGACCTTATATCTGAAAACATTGAGCGGACCTTATATCTCAAAACATTGAGCGGACCTTATATCTGAAAACATTGAGCGGATCTAATATCTTAAAACATTGAACGGATCTAATATCTTAAAACAATGAGCGGACCTTATATCTTAAAACATTGAGCGGACCTAATATCTCAAAACATTGAGCGGACCTAATATCTCAAAACATTGGGCGGACCTTATATCTTAAAACATTGAGCGGATCTAATATCTGAAAACATTGAACGGATCTAATATCTTAAAACAATGAGCGGACCTTATATCTTAAAACATTGAGCGGACCTTATATCTTAAAACAATGAGCGGACCTAATATCTTAAAACATTGAGCGGACCTTATATCTGAAAACATTGAGCGGACCTTATATCTCAAAACATTGAGCGGACCTTATATCTGAAAACATTGAGCGGATCTAATATCTTAAAACATTGAACGGATCTAATATCTTAAAACAATGAGCGGACCTTATATCTTAAAACAATGAGCGGACCTTATATCTGAAAACATTGAGCGGACCTTATATCTCAAAACATTGAGCGGACCTTATATCTGAAAACATTGAGCGGATCTAATATCTGAAAACATTGAACGGATCTAATATCTTAAAACAATGAGCGGACCTTATATCTTAAAACATTGAGCGGACCTTATATCTTAAAACATTGAGTGGATCTTATATCTCAAAACATTGAGCGGACCTTATATCTTAAAACATTGAGCGGATCTAATATCTTAAAACATTGAGCGGATCTAATATCTTAAAATATTGAGCGGATCTAATATCTTAAAACATTGAGCGGACCTTATATCTTAAAACATTGAGCGGATCTAATATCTTAAAACATTGAGCGGACCTTATATCTTAAAACATTGAGCGGAACTAATGTCTTAAAACATTGAGCGGACCTTAGATCTTAAAACATTGAGCGGACCTTATATCTCAAAACATTGAGCGGACCTTATATCTTAAAACATTGAGCGGACCTTATATCTGAAAACATTGAGCGGACCTTATATCTAAAAACATTGAGCGGACCTTATATCTCAAAACATTGAGCGGATCTAATATCTCAAAACATTGAGCGGACCTTATATCTCAAAACATTGAGCGGACCTTATATCTTAAAACATTGAGCGGATCTAATATCTTAAAACAATGAGAGGACCTTATATCTTAAAACATTGAGCGGACCTTATATCTTAAAACATTGAGCGGACCTAATATCTTAAATCATTGAGCGGACCTAATATCTTAAAACATTGAGCAGACCTTATATCTTAAAATATTGAGCGGACCTTATATCTTAAAACATTGAGCGGACCTTATATCTTAAAACATTGAGCGGACCTTATATCTTAAAACATTGAGCGGACCTTATATCTTAAAACATTGAGCGGTTCTAATGTCTTAAAACTTTGAGCGGACTTATTGTCCTAGTATCGTTTTGATAAATGTGTACATTTCTGAAATACTTAAAAAAATAATCATAAAACACAATAATGATACGCTTAGCTATCTTCCTCTTGTGAAATCCAACGGGGACGAAAGTCCTCTCTTTTCATCATCATCATCATCATCATCATCGTCATTATCATCATCTTCTTCTTCATGATTCTTCTTCTTCCAGGTAGTAGGAATACCAGCCATCAAATCTTCCACCCACAAGACGAGTGACAGCACCTGAAATACATAAAAAATTGTGACAATTCAAAACGGTTTCAAAAATGCTTCTGACCATCGACGTCTTGTATTCAAAGTTGAAAGTAGATTTATAATCGAACGTGTACAGAAAAGTGCAACGAACTTATACATTTCTGTTACAAAGAAAGATTAAAATTTCTACAGCTTCCTTTCCACGAATATAAAGCAAGAGAGGAGACATGATACCAGTTGTTAAGTATTTCAACAGATACATACATACATTTCATAAACACCTTCCCATTATGTCCAGTATTAGACATGATAGTCTCCCCTATTACGACCAAGCTGGGAAATTTACTGAGCCAATGTTAGGGGAGAGCTCCGTCTCCCATCATCTGGCCATGAGAAATGAGGTTCTTCTCTCTTTTTCATCATCCATTGTCAATCATCATTCATTCATTAATCATGCATCAATCAGTCATCAATCATCCATCATGCACCATCAATCACCAATTATCCACCATCAATCATCATTCATTCATTCATCATCCATCATCCATCATCAATCATAAAACATAAATCATCAATCACAAATCATCCGCCATCAATCATCATTCATAAATCAACAATCATCCACCATCAATCATCAATCATAAATCATCCATCATCAATCATTAATCATAAGTCATCCATCATCAATCATCAATAATCAATCATCAAGGGTAGCAAATATATTACCTTGGTTCCAAACAGCTGTTTTCGTGGTCAAACTATTCATCTCATTGTTTCTGGTGGTAACTTGCTGACTACATAACTAAATCAGTTGCAGTAGAGTTTCTTTCTGATCTTCAGTCATTTGTTTTAGATCACGTTCTTCTCTAATTAGAGCAGTAGTCAGCAGAAGTTATTTTGAGACTGCAACAACGATAACCTGAAATCAATCAATAAAGGTTTTGATTTAACGACAATGATTTAGTGAAACATTGTAGAAAAAAATGTTTTGGAATCTGTCCACATCAAAACCAAATAGGCAGTTCTGTGTAGACAGAAAGAGTTCGTTTTCTCATTTGTCACTGATTTTCATTGTTCTTCTCGCTGATTGCTGTTGACAACACAATGCCAATTCGGCTTTTCTTTCCGATTGGTTCATTTTGAGCCACGTCTGAGTGTTAATTCACCCTTATTTTATTGTCTCGGTCTGTTTCTGACGTTCATACTCTGAGGAGTGTCAGGCGAAAAAAGTTTTTAAGTATGGCACATCTAAATTTGATGGCTATAAATATTGCTAATGCTGGTCAAACAGATTTTCATCCCATCCACCCTCCCTGCTTTCCTTGGTTTATCTGCCTTCTCTTTTTTATACTTTTTCGTGCTTTTGATTTGGGGTCTTAGGGCTATAGTTACCTGTATGACAAAGTGCTGATTTGAGGGAAAAACGAAAAACAATTAAAAGAGATAGTTACCTTGCATAGTTAAATAGCTCGGTGACTTTGTGGTACGACTTGATTCTTGCCATCCGGCTAATGACAATTTGACTTGCAAATGCACAATAAGGGTCTCTATAACTCTTTGAATTGCTTGCAAATATCTTCTAGCTAAGTCTATTATCCTTTGACATTTATCATGTTAGTTTTGGAGAACTGAAGACTGGGTTATAATCCAAGATAATACAGTGAAAATAGCTCCAATGTACATAAGCAATCCAGCCCACCAAAGTTCTTTGCCTTAGCAATAAGGTATTTGGAACAAAGATACACTTGAACAACAGTGCATGGAGAGGATAAGCTCACTTGGATGTTGATTACTGTATCTCTGGTTTTTGCTCTGTGTCTTTAGCATAGTTGAACTGAACTGTCAGGGTTCATTTGGTGGATAGGAATCTTAATGAAGCTCAAGCACAGTCTCCTGACAGATGCACCAAGCACATCCTGAAAAGAAGTAAAAATTGTTTTCTAAGTTAAGGGAAGAATCTTTTGATAGAATAAACATTTAGGGAAGAGAGCAAAAACTTTTGAGGGAAGAAATAGATGAGAAACTTTTGAGAGAAGAAAGAGATGAAATTTTGAGGGAAGAAAGAGATAATACGTCTTGGGAAGAAAGGGATGGAACATTGAGGGAAGAAAGAGATGAAGGTTAAAGGAAGAGAGCAAAGAACTTTTAAGGGAAGAAAGAGATGACGATTAAAGGAAGAAAGCAAAGAACTTTAAAGGGAAGATAGAGATGACGGTTAAAGGAAGAAAGCAAAGAACTTTTGAGGGAAGAAAGAGATGACAGTTAAAGGAAGAAAGCAAAGAACTTTTGAGGAAGAAAGAGATGAAATGTTGAGGGAAGAAAGCAAAGAAACTCTGAAGGAAGAAAGAGATGAAAATTGAGGGAAGAAAGCAAAGAGAACTTTTGAGGGAAGAAAGAGATGAAACGTTAAAGGAAGAAAGCAAAGAACTTTTAAGGGAAGAAAGAGATGACGATTAAAGGAAGAAAGCAAAGAACTTTAAAGGGAAGATAGAGATGACAGTTAAAGGAAGAAAGCAAAGAACTTTTGAGGGAAGAAAGAGATGACGGTTAAAGGAAGAAAGCAAAGAACTTTTGAGGGAAGAAAGAGATGACGGTTAAAGGAAGAAAGCAAAGAACTTTTGAGGGAAGAAAGAGATGACGATTAAAGGAAGAAAGCAAAGAACTTTAAAGGGAAGAAAGAGATGACGATTAAAGGAAGAAAGCAAAGAACTTTAAAGGGAAGATAGAGATGACGATTAAAGGAAGAAAGCAAAGAACTTTTGAGGGAAGAAAGAGATGACGGTTAAAGGAAGAAAGCAAAGAACTTTTGAGGGAAGAAAGAGACAAAATGTTGAGGGAAGAAAGCAAAGAAATTCTGAGGAACAAAAGACAAACAACTGAGGGAAGAAAGCAAAGAGAAACTTTTGAAGGAAGAAAAGAAGAGATACTTTTGAGGGAAGAAAGAAGAAAGAGATGAAACGTTGAAAGAAAGATGAAACGTTGAGGGAAGAAAGAGAGAAAGAGAAACATTGAGGGAAGAAAGAGATGAAACGTTGAGGAAGAAAGAGATGAAACGTTGAGGGAAGAAAGAGATGAAACGTTGAGGGAAGAAAGAGATGAAACGTTGAGAAAGAGATGAAACGTTGAAAGAAAGAGATGAAACGTTGAGGGAAGAAAGAGATGAAACGTTGAGGGAAGAAAGAGATGAAACGTTGAGGGAAGAAAGATGAAACGTTGAGGGAAGAAAGAGATGAAACAGAGGGAAGAAAGAGATGAAACGTTGAGGGAAGAAAGAGATGAAACGTTGAAACATTGGGAAGAAAGAGATGAAACGTTGAGGGAAGGAAGAAAGAGATGAAACATCGATGAAACGTTGAGGGAAGAAAGAGATGAAACGTTGAGGGAAGAAAGAGATGAAACAGGAAGAAAGAGATGAAACATCGAGGGCAGAAAAAGGTGAAACGTTGAGGGAAGAAAGAGATGAAACGTTGAGGGAAGAAAGAGATGAAACGTTGAGGGAAGAAAGAGAAAAACGTTGAAGGAAGAAAGAGATGAAACGTTGAGGGAAGAAAGAGATGAAACGTTGAGGGAAGAAAGAGATGAAACGTTGAGGGAAGAAAGAGATGAAACGTTGAGGGAAGAAAGAGATGAAACATTGATGAAACGTTGAGGGAAGAAAGAGATGAAACGTTGAGGGAAGAAAGAGATGAAACGTTGAGGGAAGAAAGAGATGAAACGTTGATGAAACGTTGAGGGAAGAAAGAGATGAAACGTTGAGGGCAGAAAGAGATGAAACGTTGAAAAGAAAGAGATGAAACGTTGAGGGAAGAAAGAGATGAAACGTTGAGGGAAGAAAGAGATGAAACGTTGAGGGAAGAAAGAGATGAAACGTTGAAAGAAGAGATGAAACGTTGAGGGAAGAAAGAGATGAAACGTTGAGGGAAGAAAGAGATGAAACGTTGAGGGAAGAAAGAGATGAAAATGAGGGAAGAAAGGATGAAACGAATGAAACGAGGGAAGAAAGAGATGAAACGTTGAGGGAAGAAAGAGATGAAACATCGAGGGCAGAAAAAGGTGAAACGTTGAGGGAAGAAAGAGATAAAACATTCAGGGAAGAAAGAGATGAAACAGTCGAGGGAAGAAAGAGATGAAACGTTGAGAAAGAAAGAGATGAAACATCGATCGAGGGCAGAAAAAGGTGAAACGTTGAGGGAAGAAAGAATGAAACGTTGAGGGAAGAAAGAGATGAAACATTGAGGGAAAGAAAAAGGATGAAACGTTGAGGGAAGAAAGAGATGAAACGTTGAGGGAAGAAAGAGATGAAACGTTGAGGGAAGTGAAACATGAGGGAAGAAAAAGAAACGAAAGAAAGATGAAACGTTGAGGGAAGAAAGAGATGAAACGTTGAAGGAAGAAAGAGATGAAACATCGAGGGCAGAAAAAGGTGAAACATTTGAGGGAAGAAAACGTTGAGATGAAACGTTGAAAACGTTGAGGGAAGAAAGAGATGAAACTTTGAGGAAAGAAATAGATGAAACATTGATGGAAGAAAAGAGATGAAACATTAAGGGCAAGAAAAAGGTGAAACGTTGAGGGAAGAAAGAGATGGTTGAAAGAAAGAGATGAAACATCGTTGAAGAGGAGATGAAACGTTGAAGAAAGAAAGGTGAAATGTTGAGGGAAGAAAGAGATGAAACATTGAGGGAAGAAAGAGATGACACATCGAAGGAAGAAAGAGACAAAACGTCAAGGGCAGAAAAAGGAGAAACATTGAGGGAAGAAACAGACGGAACATCAGGAGAAGAAAGAGATGACACGTCGAAGGAAGAAAGAGATGAAACCACAAAAGAATAGAGGAAACATCAAGGAAAGAAAGAGATGGCATGTCGAACGAAGAAAGAGATAAAACATCATGAGAACAAAGAGATGACATGTTGAGGGAAGAAAGAGACAAAATGTTCAGGGAAGAAAGAGGTGACACTTCCAGAGAAGAAATAGAAGAAAGAGATAAAGGAAAGAAACAGATGAAACATCAAGGGAACAAATAGAAAATACACGGAGGAAAGAAATAGACGAAATGTTGAGGGAAGAAAGAGATAAAACGTTTAGGGAAGAAAAACGTTGAGGAAGAAAGAGATGAAACGGGAAGAAAGAGATAAAACGTTTAGGGAAGAAAAAGATGCAACATGGAGGGAAAAAAGAGATGAAATGTCAAAGGAAGAAAGAGATGACACAGCGAGGGAAGAAACAGACGAAACATGCAGGGAAGAAAGAGATGAAACGTTGAGGGAGAAAAAGGTGAAACGTTGAAAGAAAGAGATGAAACGTTGAGGGAAGAAAGAGATGAAACATTGAAGAAAGAGATGAAACGTTGAAGGAAGAAAGATGAAACATTGAGGGAAGAAAAAGATGAAACGTTGAGGGAAGAAAGAGATGAAACGTTGATGAAACATCAAGCGAGGGCAGAAAAAGGTGAAACGTTGAGGAGATGAAACGTTGAAAAGAAAGAGATGAAACGTTGAGGGAAGAAAGAGATGAAACATTGAGGGAAGAAAGAGATGAAACGTTGAGGGAAGAAAGAGATGAAACATCGAGGAAAAAGCAGAAAAAAGGATGAAACGTTGAGGGAAGAAAGAGATGAAACGTTGAAGAAAGAGAGAAAGAGATGAAACGTTGAAACATTGAGGAAGAAAGAGATGAAACGTTGAGGGAAGAAAGAGATGAAACGTTGAGGGAAGAAAGAGATGAAACATTGAGGGAAGAAAGAGATGAAACGTTGAGGGAAGAAAGAGATGAAACGTTGAGGGAAGAAAGAGATGAAACATTGAGGGAGGAAAAAGAGATGAAACGTTGAGGGAAGAAAGAGATGAAACGTTGAAGAAAGAGATGAAACGTTGAGGAAGAAAGAGATGAAACATTGAGGGAGAAAGAGATGAAACGTTGAGGGAAGAAAGAGATGAAACGTTGAGGGAAGAAAGAGATGAAACGTTGAGGGAAGAAAGAGATGAAACGTTGAGGGAAGAAAGAGATGAAACGTTGAGGGAAGAAAGAGATGAAACGTTGAGGGAAGAAAGAGATGAAACATTGAGGGAAGAAAAAGATGAAACGTTGAGGGAAGAAAGAGATGAAACGTTGAGGGAAGAAAGAGATGAAACATTGAGGGAAGAAAGAGATGAAACGTTGAGGGAAGAAAGAGATGAAACGTTGAGGGAAGAAAGAGATGAAACGTTGAGGGAAGAAAGAGATGAAACGTTGAGGGAAGAAAGAGGATGAAACGTTGAGGGAAGAAAGAGATAAAACGTTGAGGGAAGAAAGAGATGAAACATTGAGGGAAGAAAGAGATGAAACATTGAGGGAAGAAAGAGATGAGGGGGAAGAAAGAGATGAAACGTTGAGGGAAGAAAGATGAAAACGAGGGCAGAAAAAGATGAAACGTTGAGGGAAGAAAGAGATGAAACGATGGAAGAAAGAGATGAAACGTTGAGGGAAGAAAGAGATGAAACGTTGAGGGAAGAAAAAAGATGAAACGTTGAGGGAAGAAAGAGATGAAACGTTGAGGGAAGAAAGAGATGAAACGTTGAGGGAAGAAAGAGATGAAACGTTGAGGGAAGAAAGAGATGAAACATTGAGGGAAGAAAGAGATGAAACATTGAGGGAAGAAAGAGATGAAACGTTGAAGGAAGAAAGAGATGAAACATCGTTGAGGGAAAAAAGAGATGAAACGTTCAAGGATGAAGGAGATCAAACGTTGAGGGAAGAAGGAGGCGAAACACTAGGGGAAGAAAGAGTTGAAATGTTGAGGGAAGAAAGAGATGAAACATTGAGGGAAGAAAGAGATGACACATCGAAGGAAGAAAGAGATGAAACGTTGAGGGAAGAAAACAGATGAAACGTTGAGGGAAGAAAGAGATGAAACATCGATGAAACATTGAGGAAAAAAGGTGAAACGCAGAAAGAAAGAGATGAAACGTTGAGGGAAGAAAGAGATAAAACGTTGAAGGAGAAGAAAGAGATGAAACATTGAGGGAAGAAAAAGAGAAAAACGTTGAAGAAAGAGATGAAAACGTTGAGGGAAGAAAGAGATGAAACATTGAGGGAAGAAAAAGATGAAACGTTGAGGGAAGAAAGAGATGAAACGTTGAGGGAAGAAAGAGATGAAACGTTGAAACGGAAGAAAGAGATGAAACATTGAGGGAAGAAAGAGATGAAACGTTGAGGAAGAAAGAGATGAAACGTTGAGGGAAGAAAGAGATGAAACATTGAATGGAAAACGAAAGAAAGAGATGAAACGTTGAGGGAAGAAAGAGATGAAACATCGAGAGAAAAAGGTGAAACGTTGAGGGAAGAAAGAGATGAAACGTTGAGGGAAGAAAGAGATGAAACATCGAGGGAAAAAGAAAAAGGGAAACGTTGAGGGAAGAAAGAGATGAAACGAAAGAAAGAGATTGTTGAGGGAAGAAAGAGATGAAACGTTGAGGAAGAAAGAGATGAAACATTGAGGGAAGAAAGAGATGAAACGTTGAGGGAAGAAAGAGATGAAACGTTGATGGAAGAAAGAGATGAAACATCGAGGGCAGAAAAAAGGTGAAACGTTGAGGGAAGAAAGTGATGAAACGTTGAGGGAAGAAAGAGATGAAACATTGAGGGAAGAAAGAGATGAAACGTTGATGGAAGAAAGTGATGAAACGTTGAGGGAAGAAAGAGATGAAACGTTGAGGGCAGAAAGAGATGAAACGTTGAGGGAAGAAAGTTGAAACATTGAGGAAGAAAGAGATGAAACGTTGAGGGAAGAAAGAGATGGAAGAAAGAGATGAAAAAGGTGAAACGTTGAGGGAAGAAAGAGATGAAACGAAAGAAAGAGATGAAAACGTTGAGGGAAGAAAGAGATGAAACGTTGAGGAAGAGAAAGAAGAAAGTTGAGGGAAGAAAGAGATGAAACATCGAGGGCAGAAAAAGATGAAAAAGAAAGAGATGAAACGTTGAGGGAAGAAAGGAAGAAAGAAAGAAGGTGAAGATGAAACATCGAGGGCAGAGGGAAGAAAGAGATGAAACGTTGAGGGAAGAAAGAGATGAAACGTTGAGGAAGGCAGAAAAAAACATTGAAAGAAAAAGGGAAAGAAAGAGATGAAACGTTGAGGGAAGAAAGAGATGAAACGTTGAAGGAAGAATGAGATGAAACATTGAGGGAAGAAAGTGATGAAACGTTGAGGGAAGAAAGAGATGAAACGTTGAGGGAAGAAAGAGATAAAACGTTGATGGAAGAAAGAGATGAAACGTTGAGGGAAGAAAGAGATGAAACGTTGAGGAAGAAAGAGATGAAAGAAAGATGAAACGTTGAGGGAAGAAAGAGATGAAACGTTGAGGGAAGAAAGAGATGAAACGTTGAGGGAAGAAAGAGATGAAACGAAAGAGATGAAACATCGAGGGAAAAGCAGAAAAAGGTGAAACGTTGAGGGAAGAAAGAGATGAAACGTTGAGGGAAGAAAGAGATGAAACATGATGAAAAAGAGATGAAACGTTGATGGAAGAAAGAGATGAAAATCGTTGAGGAAGAAAGGAAACATTGAAAGAGATGAAACGTTGAAAGGAAGAAAGAGATGAAACATCGAGGGCAGAAAAAGGTGAAACGTTGAGGGAAGAAAGAGATGAAACGTTGAGGGAAGAAAGAGATGAAACATCGAAGGAAGAAAGAGATGAAACGTTGAGAAAAAAGAAAGGATGAAACGTTGAGGGAAGAAAGAGAAAACATCGAGGAGGGAAGAAAGAAAATTGAAACATTGAGGGAAGAAAGAAAACGTTGAGGGAAGAAAGAGATGAAACGTTGAGGGAAGAAATAGACGAAATGTTGAGGGAAGAAAGAGATAAAACGTTTAGGGAAGAAAAAGATGCAACATGGAGGGAAAAAAGAGATGAAATGTAAAAGGAAGAAAGAGATGAAACGTTGAGGGAAGAAAGAGATGAAACGTTGAGGGAAGAAAGAGATGAAACATCGAGGGAAGAAAAAAAAGGTGAAACAAACATTGTTGAGGAAGAAAGAGATGAAACGTTGAGGGAAGAAAGAGATGAAACATGAAACGAAACGAGGGAAGAAAGAGATAAAAACGTTGATGAAAAAGAGATGAAACATTGAGGGAAGAAAGTGATGAAACGTTGAGGGAAGAAAGAGATGAAACGTTGAGGGAAGAAAGAGATGAAACGTTGAGGGAAGAAAGAGATGAAACGTTGAGGGAAGAAAGAGATGAAACATCGAGCGAGGGCAGAAAAAAGGTGAAACGTTGAGGGAAGAAAGAGATGAAACGTTGAGGGAAGAAAGAGATGAAACATCGAGGGAAGAAAAAAGATGAAACGTTGAGGGAAGAAAGAGATGAAACGTTGAGGGAAGAAAGAGATGAAACATTGAAAGAAAGAGATGAAACGTTGAGGAAAGAGAAAACATCGAGGGAAGAAAAAGTTGAAACTTGGAAGAAAGAGATGAAACGTTGAGGGAAGAAAGAGATGAAACGTTGAGGGAAGAAAGAAAAAGATGAAACGTTGAGGGAAGAAAGAGATAAAACGTGAAACATTGAGGGAAGAAAGAGATGAAACGTTGAGGGAAGAAAGAGATGAAACATTGAGGAGGAAGAAAGAGATGAAACATTGAGGGAAGAAAGAGATGAAACGTTGAGGGAAGAAAGAGATGAAACGTTGAGGGAAGAAAGAGATGAAACGTTGAGGGAAGAAAGAGATGAAACGTTGAGGGAAGAAAGAGATGAAACATCGAGGGCAGAAAAAGAGATGAAACATGAGGGACGAAAGAGATGAAATGTTGAGGGAAGAAGAAGATGAAACGTTTAGGGAAGAAATAGATGACACACCAAAGGAAGACGGAGATGAAACGTTGAAGGAAGAAAGAGATGAAACGTGGAGGGAAGAAAGAGATGAAACGTTGAAGGAAGAAAGAGATGAAACATCGAGGGAAGAAAGAGATGAAACGTTAAGGGAAGAAAGAGATGAAACCTTGATGGAAGAAAGAGATGTAACATTAACGGAAGAAACAGATGACATGTCAAAGGAAGAAGGAGATGAAACGTTGAGGGAAGAAAGAGATGAAAGGTCATCGAGGGCAGAAAAAGGTGAAACTGAGGATATAGGTGAAGAAAGAGATGAAACGTTGAGGAAGAAAGAGATGAAGCGTGAAGGGGAAAAAGAGATGAAACATTGAGGGAAGAAAGAGATGAAACGTCAAAGGAAGAATGGATAAAACCCCGAGGGAAGAAGAAGACGTAACTTTCAGGGAATAAAGAGATGACACAGAGAGGAAACGACTAGGGAACACGGAGATGAAACATTGAGGGAAGAAGGGGAAGAAATGTTGAGGGGAGAAAGAGATGAAACCTTGAGGGATGAAAGATATGAAACTTTGAGGGAAGAAAGACGAGACAGAACATCAAGAGAATAAAGAGACAATACGTTGAAGGAAGAAAGAGATGAAAGATCACGGGAAGAAAGAGATAATACGTTGAGGGAAGAAAGAGATGACACATCGAAAGAAGATAGAGATGAAACATCATGAGAATAAAGAGATGACATGTTGAGGGAAGAAAGAGACAAAACGTTCAGGGAAGAAACAGGTGACACTTCCAACTTCTAGAAAAGAAACAGAAGAAACGTTGAGGGAAGAAACAGATGAAACATCAAGGGAACATATTGAACAAACACCTAGGGAAGAAAGAGATGACACTTCAAAGGAAAAAAGAGATGAAATGTCAAGGGAAGAAATATACAAAATGTGAAGGAAGAAAGATATGAAATGTTGAGGGAAGAAAAAGAAGAAACATTGAGGGAAGAAAGAGAAGAAACAATGAGAGAAGAAACAGACAAAACGGGGAGGGAAGAAATAGATGGAACGTGGAGGGAACAAACAGATGAAATGTTTAGGAAAGAAACGGATGACATGTCAAGAAAAAGAAAGGGATGAAACGTTGAGGGAAGCAAGAGATGAAACATTCAGAGGAAAAAAAGAAGAAACTTGAGGGAAGAAAGAGATGAAACGAGGAGAGCAGAAAGAGGTGAAACATCAAAGGAAAAAAGAGATGAAAGGTCGAGGGCAGAAAAAAGGTGAAACGTCGAGGGAAGAAAGTGATGAAACATTGAGGGCAGAAATAACTAAAACATGGAGGGAAGAAATAGACAAAACGTGGAGGGAAGAAAAAGAGGGAAGAAACAGGTGAAACATCGAGAAGAAATACAAGAAACATTAAGGGAAGAAAGAGGTGACACCTCCAAGAAAAAAGAGACAATAAATTGGGGGAAGAACTAAATGAAACGTTCAAGGATGACGGAGATCAAACGATGAGGGAAGAAGGAGACGAAACCTTGAGGGAAGAAAGAGATGACACATGGAGGGAAGAGAGAGATGAAACGTTGAGGGAAGCAAGAGATGACACGTCAAGAAAAAGAAAGAGATGAAATGTTGAGGGAAGCAAGAGATGAAACATTCAGAGAAGAAAAGAAGAAATGCTCAGGGAAGAAAAACAAGAAATGTTCAGGGAAGAAAGAGGTGAAACCTGGAGAGCAGAAAGAGGTGAAACATCGAGGGAAGAAATAGACAATACGTGGAGGGAAGAAATAAAACAAAGGTGGACGGATGAAAGAAGTTAAACATTGAGGGAAGCAAGAGACGAAACCTTCAGAGAAGTAAAAGAATAAACATCAAGGGAAGAAAGAGATGAAACGTGTAGAGCAGAAAGAGGTGAAACCTTGAGGGCAGAAAAAGGTGAAAACCTGAAGGAAGAAAGAGATGAGACCTCAAAGGAAGAAGAAGATGAAACGACGTGGGAAGAAAGAGATGAAACGTCAAAATAAAAAACAGATGAAACGTCGAGGGCAGAAAAAAGGTGAAACTTTGAGGGAAGAAGGTGTAAACGGAGACTTATTTTACGTTACTGACTTGCATTCCTTTCCCACAAGATGAATAAAATAAATTGGTAAAAATTACTTACCAAATATCATTTGTTCTTCAACAACTTTCTTTCTCCTGTTTCTTGAGAGTGAGATTCCATCTACACCTCAGGCACACTTAATAGTTGCTAAATCTTGACAACACACTTCTAAGAAACCTAGCTAATATCGTCTTTGCATCTTTGAACTTCAATGTGACAATCAATTAAAGGAATCCTCCTTTCAATGCAATGGGTGCTAACTGATACTAGTACTTTGACGCAATAGAGAGTTCACTTGCAGACTGTCCAGATGCATGCTTATCCATCCATGCAGTTAGTTCTTCAAGAGACATAATTGTAAGCTCTTTTCAGCAAGAATTTTTCTTCTTTGGCATTATTCCTGAAATGCAATTATTTTGGAATAAAAAATGACATGTTTTGCTTTGATTTAAAAGGTAGCAGGTCAACTTGCCCCACTTCTAACTTGCTCTGCCTTAACATGTTCAAGTGGGAGCTCTTTCAAGTTAGCTTGCATTTCTTATGTGTTCATCAAGCTGGCCCAATCTGGAAATTCATCTCCCCTCAGCTTTCAAGTCAACTTGCTGATCATTGACTTTATGATAAAAAATGATTTAATTGAGTTGAGTACACCTGCATGATAAAAAGGGATCTGGGGTCCAAGCCCACAACATAAATGTTTATGTTAGCAAAAAAAGGATAATGTAAAGCCTTCATTTATAATTCAGTTGGGGTGAGTTGACTCTCAATGCATTAGGTTTTAGTGAGGATAGAGTTTAGTATTCGTGACAATGTACTGGTACACCAGTTTTCACTGTGTACCCTTGAGTGCACCCTTTATCATAGTGCATACCTTGTACTGTACTGAGCCAGTCTGTAGAGTGTGTGAGTGGTGAACCTGAGATATTTTTGCTCAAATCATTCCGGGCACTGAAGCATCATTTTTCTATTGTTTCAATGCAAAAAAGTCTTTGTTCAAATCATAATTTTGCCCTTGCACCAGCAGTAACTTGGCAATGGTGCCCCTAGATCTTGTTGAAAGGGTACTGGGTGAGATTTAAGACTGTTGTACCATGCACTGGGTACAAACAATAGAAAACAAAACCAAATTCTTCTGCCATTGTTTGAAGATTGGACAACTTCTGCACATGGTGATGGCGAGCACTAATTTCAGTTTGGATAATTCAAGGTGCCCAACATGGACCAATAATGCCATGTGCATTTCGCTCATCGAAAAAACAATATAAAGTTTCCATGACTTATTATTGTTCTTCTGTTGTTAATGCGTCAGCAGCAGGGCCACTTTAAAAAGCACAATAATACAATTTGGGCCTAAACTGGCCTGGCCTGAGCATGCGTGCGGACGCTGCTTTTACATTTTGTATAATTTAATTTTCCAGACTTTATTCCTCCCACAGTTCTCAATTTTAAGATTAATGCAAATAAACTATTAGATAAAGAAACAAAATAACTGAACTTACGAAGAATTCCTCCTCTGTCTTTTGCACAAACTTTCAGCCAATTCAGAAATGTTCATCAGCAAATGAGTACACGCCATCAAAATTGTACACAGCACATGGCGCGCCAAAAAGCCAAAAACACGTCCCACAATGCATTTAAAATAGCGCCATGAGGGAATATCGACGTTCAGCCGTCGGACTATCGACGGAACACCATCTCATTCGTGCGGCGTCTCGTAGCATGGATGCCAGGGAATATCGACGGGCTATCGACGACAAAGCGTCTACTCTGTACGGCCAATCATAGATTCGATGCGAGGGTCTTTCAAAGGCCTATCAACGGCAGAAAGTCTCTTTCGTGCGGCGACTCGTAGTGTCGATGCAAAAGACTGTCGACAGCCTATCGACGGCAGGCCGTCTTATTAGTAGAATGCCTCGTAGTATTGATGCGAGAGACTTTCTTTCTCTGGAAAAATACGTTCAGATTCTTTATTGTCCCACCTGGCCCCTCCCTCCAGTTTAATGGTGGGTTTGTTGTTTCATTCGCATCAGAAGTAACACATGCAGAATGCGGGTGGAATAAATAGAATGAAATCTGTCAGAAAGTGATCAACATTTAATGGGGGAAGGGGCAAAGATATTGAACCCCAATCAATATTGCTGAGTATTTATCTCAACATATTTTGTCCGTCATTGTAGGAATGCATTACAATCAAAACGCGCATTTGAGATACAAAATTTCGAATGCGAATGAGATACAAAATTTCTGTTTAAACTTTTGAAACGTATTTAATTAGAAATTTTAAAACGAAAATCAATTGTTTATTGGTCTTCTACTCTATGATAAGTCCAGTATATTGTTTCACGTACATTTCTTATTTAGAGTTCTCTCAAGCCACATGCGAATAACAGTATAATACTCATCTATAAACCTTTCCTTCTTGTTCAGCTTCTCCAGTAAAATAGGCGCATCCGAATTCGATAGCTTGCTATCTTTACTCTTCAAGAAATCTTTTGCCTAAAAGGTTTAAAGAAACGAGAATTTAAACAACAATTTTATCACTTCATATTGGAGGTAAGAACGGGACAAGGGACTATCGATTGCCTATCAACGGCAGAACGTCTCCTTAGTGGGCGTCTCTTGGTATCAACAGCATCGGCCATCAACGGCAGCCTGTACGTTGTCTCGAAGTATCGATGCGAGGGACATTGGACAGGGCATCGGAGACAGGCTGTCTGACAACTGACAACTTCTCTCGCAAAATTAATAAAAATACGTCACTCGGATGGCAAGAACTAATATAGCTAACAGATAGATCAAAGTTGTTTGTCAAACTTGTGAAAATGTCAGATCTTGTCAAGCAATCCTGGACTGTTTGGTTTATCTCAAAACATTGCCTAACAAGCAAAAATTACGAGACAATGCTTTTGAACTTGTGCTTCATGCAAACTGCATAAACAATAACGCATAAACGTGCAAAATGCAAAACGCAAACTTTATGTGTATGCATAATGCATAAATGCATAAACAAATTTCTGGAGAGTATCATACCTTATTGAAAGATTCAGCGTCACTCGAAGACTTTAATGCACTGCTGTTTGCAATTTTTAACTCCTTGCCTTCGCCGAATAGAATCTGAAACAATTAAGAAACATCAAAAGTTGCAAGACAAACACCACAGAATTGGTCATTATACAAGCACAACAACAACCTCTTTTCAAATAGATGAAGGACGAAAGAACACAACAGAATCAAAAGGAAAATGAGATTATAGACAGGACTAGTTACTTAAGCAGAAAAATATGATTATAGATACAATGGAAGGACAAATGGCATTTATAAAACTTTCACCACAAGTGTGACACTCAATGGACCTATAAAAAAGAATCACAAAGCTGGATCTACGAGAATCTCAGGCAACCAAGGGGTTGACAAACAGATCAGCACCGACGAGACGTAGAGGCGAAAGATACAACCCAAAAGAAGGAAGACACGATATATAAGAATTGAAAAGGAGATAGAGACTACAGAATGGACTAGTTACTTAAGCAGTAACGAATGATTGTAGATACAATGGATGGACAAATAGCATTTAAGAAACTTCAAGAGTGAGACACACAATGGACGTAGACAAAAGAATCCTAAAGCTGGATCTATGAGCATCTCTGGCAATAGAGACTACAGACAAGACTAGTTAACTAAGCAGAAAAGAATTATTGTAGATACTATGGAAAGACAAAAAGTATTTATGAAACTTTCAAAAGTTTGACACTCAATGGGCCTACAAAAAAGAATCACAAAGCTGGATCTATGAGCATTTCTGGCAACCAAGGAGTTCAACAACAGATCAACATAGGCAAGACATAGGTGCGAAAGATACAACTCAAAAGAAGGAAGACACAACATATAAGATTTGAAAAGGAGATAGAGACTACAGAATGGACTAGTTACTTAAGCAGTAACGAATGATTGTAGATACAATGGATGGACAAATAGCATTTAAGAAATTTCATAAGTGAGACACACAATGGACGTACACAAAAGAAACATAAAGCTGGATCTATGAGCATCTCTGGCAATAGAGACTACAGACAAGACTAGTTAACTAAGCAGAAAAGAATTATTGTAGATACTAAGGAAAGACAAAAAGTAATCATGAAACTTTCAAAAGTTTGACACTCAATGGGCCTACAAAAAAGAATCACAAAGCTGGATCTATGAGCATTTCTGGCAACAAAGGGGTTGACAAACAGATCAGCACCGACAAGACATAGAGGCGAAAGAAACAACCCAAAAGAAGGAAGACACGATATATAAGAACTGAAAAGGAGATAGAGACTACAGAATGGACTAGTTACTTAAGCAGTAACGAATGATTGTAGATACAATGGATGGACAAATAGCATTTAAGAAACTTCATGAGTGAGACACACAATGGACGTAGACAAAAGAATCCTAAAGCTGGATCTATGAGCATCTCTGGCAATAGAGACTACAGACAAGACTAGTTAACTAAGCAGAAAAGAATTATTGTAGATAGAATGGAAGGACAAAAGCATTTATGAAGCTTTCAAAAGTGTGACACTCAATGGGCCTACAAAAAAGAATCACAAAGCTGGATCTATGAGCATTTCTGGCAACCAAGGGGTTGACAAACAGATCAGCACCGACAAGACGTAGAGGCGAAAGATACAACCCAAAAGAAGGAAGACACGATATATAAGAATTGAAAAGGAGATAGAGACTACAGAATGGACTAGTTACTTAAGCAATAACGAATGATTGTAGATACAATGGATGGACAAATAGCATTTAAGAAACTTCATAGGTGAGACACACAATGGACGTACACAAAAGAATCATAAAGCTGGATCTATGAGCATCTCTGGCAATAGAGACTACAGACAAGACTAGTTAACTAAGCAGAAAAGAATTATTGTAGATAGAATGGAAGGACAAAAAGCATTTATGAAGCTTTCAAAAGTGTGACACTCAATGGGCCTACAAAAAAGAATCACAAAGCTGGATCTATGAGCATTTCTGGCAACCAAGGGGTTGACAAACAGATCAGCACCGACAAGACGTAGAGGCGAAAGATACAACCCAAAAGAAGGAAGACACGATATATAAGAATTGAAAATGAGATAGAGACTACAGAATGGACTAGTTACTTAAGCAGTAACGAATGATTGTAGATACAATGGATGGACAAATAGCATTTAAGAAACTTCATAGGTGAGACACACAATGGACGTACACAAAAGAATCATAAAGCTGGATCTATGAGCATCTCTGGCAATAGAGACTACAGACAAGACTAGTTAACTAAGCAGAAAAGAATTATTGTAGATAGAATGGAAGGACAAAAAGCATTTATGAAGCTTTCAAAAGTGTGACACTCAATGGGCCTACAAAAAAGAATCACAAAGCTGGATCTATGAGCATTTCTGGCAACCAAGGAGTTGAACAACAGATCAACATAGGCAAGACATAGGTGCGAAAGATACAACTAAAAAGAAGGAAGACACAACATATAAGAATTGAAAATGAGATAGAGACTACAGAATGGACTAGTTACTTAAGCAGTAACGAATGATTGTAGATACAATGGATGGACAAATAGCATTTAAGAAACTTCATGAGTGAGACACACAATGGACGTAGACAAAAGAATCCTAAAGCTGGATCTATGAGCATCTCTGGCAATAGAGACTACAGACAAGACTAGTTAACTAAGCAGACAAGAATTATTGTAGATAGAATGGAAGGACAAAAAGCATTTATGAAGCTTTCAAAAGTGTGACACTCAATGGGCCTACAAAAATGAATCACAAAGCTGGATCTATGAGCATTTCTGGCAACCAAGGAGTTCAACAACAGATCAACATAGGCAAGACATAGGTGCGAAAGATACAACTCAAAAGAAGGAAGACAACATATAAGAATTGAAAAGGAGATAGAGACTACAGAATGGACTAGTTACTTAAGCAGTAACGAATGATTGTAGATACAATGGATGGACAAATAGCATTTAAGAAACTTCATAAGTGAGACACACAATGGACGTAAACAAACGAATCGTAAAGCTGGATCTATGAGCATCTCTGGCAATAGAGACTACAGACAAGACTAGTTAACTAAGCAGAAAAGAATTATTGTAGATAGAATGGAAGGACAAAAAGCATTTATGAAGCTTTCAAAAGTGTGACACTCAATGGGCCTACAAAAAAGGATCACAAAGCTGAATCTATGAGCATTTCTGGCAACCAAGGGGTTGACAAACAGATCAGCACCGACAAGACGTAGAGGCGAAAGATACAACCCAAAAGAAGGAAGACACGATATATAAGAATTGAAAATGAGATAGAGACTACAGAATGGACTAGTTACTTAAGCAGTAACGAATGATTGTAGATACAATGGATGGACAAATAGCATTTAAGAAACTTCATAGGTGAGACACACAATGGACGTACACAAAAGAATCATAAAGCTGGATCTATGAGCATCTCTGGCAATAGAGACTACAGACAAGACTAGTTAACTAAGCAGAAAAGAATTATTGTAGATAGAAAGGAAGGACAAAAAGCATTTATGAAGCTTTCAAAAGTGTGACACTCAATGGGCCTACAAAAAAGAATCACAAAGCTGGATCTATGAGCATTTCTGGCAACCAAGGAGTTGAACAACAGATCAACATAGGCAAGACATAGGTGCGAAAGATACAACTCAAAAGAAGGAAGACACAACATATAAGAATTGAAAATGAGATAGAGACTACAGAATGGACTAGTTAACTAAGCAGACAAGAATTATTGTAGATAGAATGGAAGGACAAAAGCATTTAAGAAACTTCATAAGTGAGACACACAATGGACGTACACAAAAGAATCATAAAGCTGGATCTATGAGCATCTCTGGCAATAGAGACTACAGACAAGACTAGTTAACTAAGCAGACAAGAATTATTGTAGATAGAATGGAAGGACAAAAAGCATTTATGAAGCTTTCAAAAGTGTGACACTCAATGGGCCTACAAAAAAGAATCACAAAGCTGGATCTATGAGCATTTCTGGCAACCAAGGAGTTGAACAACAGATCAACATAGGCAAGACATAGGTGCGAAAGATAAAACTCAAAAGAAGGAAGACCAACATATAAGAATTGAAAAGGAGATAGAGACTACAGAATGGACTAGTTACTTAAGCAGTAACGAATGATTGTAGATACAATGGATGGACAAATAGCATTTAAGAAACTTCATAAGTGAGACACACAATGGACGTACACAAAAGAATCATAAAGCTGGATCTATGAGCATCTCTGGCAATAGAAACTACAGACAAGACTAGTTAACTAAATAGAAAAGAATTATTGTAGATAGAAAGGAAGGACAAAAAGCCTTTATGAAGCTTTCAAAAGTGTGACACTCAATGGGCCTACAAAAAAGGATCACAAAGCTGGATCTATGAGCATTTCTGGCAACCAAGGGGTTGACAAACAGATCAGCACCGACAAGACGTAGAGGCGAAAGATACAACCCAAAAGAAGGAAGACACGATATATAAGAATTGAAAATGAGATAGAGACTACAGAATGGACTAGTTACTTAAGCAGTAACGAATGATTGTAGATACAATGGATGGACAAATAGCATTTAAGAAACTTCATAGGTGAGACACACAATGGACGTACACAAAAGAATCATAAAGCTGGATCTATGAGCATCTCTGGCAATAGAGACTACAGACAAGACTAGTTAACTAAGCAGAAAAGAATTATTGTAGATAGAATGGAAGGACAAAAAGCATTTATGAAGCTTTCAAAAGTGTGACACTCAATGGGCCTACAAAAAAGAATCACAAAGCTGGATCTACGTGCACTTCTGGCAACCAAGGGGTTGACAAACAGATCAGCACCGAGAAGACGTAGAGGCGAAAATACAACCCAAAAGAAGGAAAACACGATATATAAGAATTGAAAAGGAGATAGAGACTACAGAATGGACTAGTTACTTAAGCAGTAACGAATGATTGTAGATACAATGGATGGACAAATAGCATTTAAGAAACTTCATGAGTGAGACACACAATGGACGTACACAAAAGAATCATAAAGCTGGATCTATGAGCATCTCTGGCAATAGAAACTACAGACAAGACTAGTTAACTAAATAGAAAAGAATTATTGTAGATAGAAAGGAAGGACAAAAAGCATTTATGAAGCTTTCAAAAGTGTGACACTCAATGGGCCTACAAAAAAGAATCACAAAGCTGGATCTACGTGCACTTCTGGCAACCAAGGGGTTGACAAACAGATCAGCACCGACAAGACGTAGAGGCGGAAGATACAACCCAAAAGAAGGAAGACACGATATATAAGAATTGAAAAGGAGATAGAGACTACAGAATGGACTAGTTACTTAAGCAGTAACGAATGATTGTAGATACAATGAATGGACAAATAGCATTTAAGAAACTTCATAGGTGAGACACACAATGGACGTACACAAAAGAATCATAAAGCTGGATCTATGAGCATCTCTGGCAATAGAGACTACAGACAAGACTAGTTAACTAAGCAGAAAAGAATTATTGTAGATAGAAAGGAAGGACAAAAAGCATTTATAAAGCTTTCAAAAGTGTGACACTCAATGGGCCTACAAAAAAGAATCACAAAGCTGGATCTATGAGCATTTCTGGCAACCAAGGAGTTGAACAACAGATCAACATAGGCAAGACATAGGTGCGAAAGATACAACTCAAAAGAAGGAAGACACAACATATAAGAATTGAAAATGAGATAGAGACTACAGAATGGACTAGTTAACTAAGCAGACAAGAATTATTGTAGATAGAATGGAAGGACAAAAAGCATTTAAGAAACTTCATAAGTGAGACACACAATGGACGTACACAAAAGAATCATAAAGCTGGATCTATGAGCATCTCTGGCAATAGAGACTACAGACAAGACTAGTTAACTAAGCAGACAAGAATTATTGTAGATAGAATGGAAGGACAAAAAGCATTTATGAAGCTTTCAAAAGTGTGACACTCAATGAGCCTAAAAAAAAGAATCACAAAGCTGGATCTATGAGCATTTCTGGCAACCAAGGAGTTGAACAACAGATCAACATAGGCAAGACATAGGTGCGAAAGATAAAACTCAAAAGAAGGAAGACACAACATATAAGAATTGAAAAGGAAATAGAGACTACAGAATGGACTAGTTACTTAAGCAGTAACGAATGATTGTAGATACAATGGATGGACAAATAGCATTTAAGAAACTTCATAAGTGAGACACACAATGGACGTACACAAAAGAATCATAAAGCTGGATCTATGAGCATCTCTGGCAATAGAAACTACAGACAAGACTAGTTAACTAAATAGAAAAGAATTATTGTAGATAGAAAGGAAGGACAAAAAACCTTTATGAAGCTTTCAAAAGTGTGACACTCAATGGGCCTACAAAAAAGAATCACAAAGCTGGATCTATGAGCATTTCTGGCAACCAAGGAGTTGAACAACAGATCAACATAGGCAAGACATAGGTGCGAAAGATACAACTCAAAAGAAGGAAGACACAACATATAAGAATTGAAAAGGAGATAGAGACTACAGAATGGACTAGTTACTTAAGCAGTAACGAATGATTGTAGATACAATGGATGGACAAATAGCATTTAAGAAACTTCATAAGTGAGACATACAATGAACGTACACAAAAGAATCATAAAGCTGGATCTATGAGCATCTCTGGCAATAGAGACTACAGACAAGACTAGTTAACTAAGGAGAAAAGAATTATTGTAGATAGAATGGAAGGACAAAAAGCATCTATGAAGCTTTCAAAAGTGTGACACTCAATGGGCCTACAAAAAAGAATCATAAAGCTGGATCTATGAGCATTTGTGGCAACCAAAGGGTTGACAAACAGATCAGCACCGACAAGATGTAGAGGCGAAAGATACAGCCCATAAGAAGGAAAACAAAAAATATAAGAATTGAAAAGGAGATAGAGCCTACAGAATGGATTAGTTACTTAAGCAGTAACGAATGATTGTAGCTACAATGGATGGACAAATAGCATTTAAGAAACTTCATAAGTGAGACAGACAATGGGCGTACACAAAAGAATCTTAAAGATGGATCTATGAACATCTCTGGCAATAGAGACTACAGACAAGACTAGTTAACTAAGCAGAAAAGAATTATTGTAGATAGAATGGAAGGACAAAAAGCATTTATGAAGCTTTCAAAAGTGTGACACTCAATGGGCCTACAAAAAAGAATCACAAAGCTGGATCTACGTGCACTTCTGGCAACCAAGGGGTTGACAAACAGATCAGCACCGAGAAGACGTAGAGGCGAAAATACAACCCAAAAGAAGGAAAACACGATATATAAGAATTGAAAAGGAGATAGAGACTACAGAATGGACTAGTTACTTAAGCAGTAACGAATGATTGTAGATACAATGGATGGACAAATAGCATTTAAGAAACTTCATAAGTGAGACACACAATGGACGTACACAAAAGAATCATAAAGCTGGATCTATGAGCATCTCTGGCAATAGAAACTACAGACAAGACTAGTTAACTAAATAGAAAAGAATTATTGTAGATAGAAAGGAAGGACAAAAACCTTTATGAAGCTTTCAAAAGTGTGACACTCAATGGGCCTACAAAAAAGAATCACAAAGCTGGATCTATGAGCATTTCTGGCAACCAAGGAGTTGAACAACAGATCAACATAGGCAAGACATAGGTGCGAAAGATACAACTCAAAAGAAGGAAGACACAACATATAAGAATTGAAAAGGAGATAGAGACTACAGAATGGACTAGTTACTTAAGCAGTAACGAATGATTGTAGATACAATGGATGGACAAATAGCATTTAAGAAACTTCATAAGTGAGACATACAATGAACGTACACAAAAGAATCATAAAGCTGGATCTATGAGCATCTCTGGCAATAGAGACTACAGACAAGACTAGTTAACTAAGGAGAAAAGAATTATTGTAGATAGAATGGAAGGACAAAAAGCATCTATGAAGCTTTCAAAAGTGTGACACTCAATGGGCCTACAAAAAAGAATCATAAAGCTGGATCTATGAGCATTTGTGGCAACCAAAGGGTTGACAAACAGATCAGCACCGACAAGATGTAGAGGCGAAAGATACAGCCCATAAGAAGGAAAACAAAAAATATAAGAATTGAAAAGGAGATAGAGCCTACAGAATGGATTAGTTACTTAAGCAGTAACGAATGATTGTAGCTACAATGGATGGACAAATAGCATTTAAGAAACTTCATAAGTGAGACAGACAATGGGCGTACACAAAAGAATCTTAAAGATGGATCTATGAACATCTCTGGCAATAGAGACTACAGACAAGACTAGTTAACTAAGCAGAAAAGAATTATTGTAGATAGAATGGAAGGACAAAAAGCATTTATGAAGCTTTCAAAAGTGTGACACTCAATGGGCCTACAAAAAGAATCACAAAGCTGGATCTACGTGCACTTCTGGCAACCAAGGGTTGACAAACAGATCAACACCGAGAAGACGTAGAGGCGAAAATACAACCCAAAAGAAGGAAAACACGATATATAAGAATTGAAAAGGAGATAGAGACTACAGAATGGACTAGTTACTTAAGCAGTAACGAATGATTGTAGATACAATGGATGGACAAATAGCATTTAAGAAACTTCATGAGTGAGACACACAATGGACGTACACAAAAGAATCATAAAGCTGGATCTATGAGCATCTCTGGCAATAGAAACTACAGACAAGACTAGTTAACTAAATAGAAAAGAATTATTGTAGATAGAAAGGAAGGACAAAAAGCATTTATGAAGCTTTCAAAAGTGTGACACTCAATGGGCCTACAAAAAAGAATCACAAAGCTGGATCTACGTGCACTTCTGGCAACCAAGGGGTTGACAAACAGATCAGCACCGACAAGACGTAGAGGCGGAAGATACAACCCAAAAGAAGGAAGACACGATATATAAGAATTGAAAAGGAGATAGAGACTACAGAATGGACTAGTTACTTAAGCAGTAACGAATGATTGTAGATACAATGAATGGACAAATAGCATTTAAGAAACTTCATAGGTGAGACACACAATGGACGTACACAAAAGAATCATAAAGCTGGATCTATGAGCATCTCTGGCAATAGAGACTACAGACAAGACTAGTTAACTAAGCAGAAAAGAATTATTGTAGATAGAAAGGAAGGACAAAAAGCATTTATAAAGCTTTCAAAAGTGTGACACTCAATGGGCCTACAAAAAAGAATCACAAAGCTGGATCTATGAGCATTTCTGGCAACCAAGGAGTTGAACAACAGATCAACATAGGCAAGACATAGGTGCGAAAGATACAACTCAAAAGAAGGAAGACACAACATATAAGAATTGAAAAGGAAATAGAGACTACAGAATGGACTAGTTACTTAAGCAGTAACGAATGATTGTAGATACAATGGATGGACAAATAGCATTTAAGAAACTTCATAAGTGAGACACACAATGGACGTACACAAAAGAATCATAAAGCTGGATCTATGAGCATCTCTGGCAATAGAAACTACAGACAAGACTAGTTAACTAAATAGAAAAGAATTATTGTAGATAGAAAGGAAGGACAAAAACCTTTATGAAGCTTTCAAAAGTGTGACACTCAATGGGCCTACAAAAAAGAATCACAAAGCTGGATCTATGAGCATTTCTGGCAACCAAGGAGTTGAACAACAGATCAACATAGGCAAGACATAGGTGCGAAAGATACAACTCAAAAGAAGGAAGACACAACATATAAGAATTGAAAAGGAGATAGAGACTACAGAATGGACTAGTTACTTAAGCAGTAACGAATGATTGTAGATACAATGGATGGACAAATAGCATTTAAGAAACTTCATAAGTGAGACATACAATGAACGTACACAAAAGAATCATAAAGCTGGATCTATGAGCATCTCTGGCAATAGAGACTACAGACAAGACTAGTTAACTAAGGAGAAAAGAATTATTGTAGATAGAATGGAAGGACAAAAAGCATCTATGAAGCTTTCAAAAGTGTGACACTCAATGGGCCTACAAAAAAGAATCATAAAGCTGGATCTATGAGCATTTGTGGCAACCAAAGGGTTGACAAACAGATCAGCACCGACAAGAAGTAGAGGCGAAAGATACAGCCCATAAGAAGGAAAACAAAAAATATAAGAATTGAAAAGGAGATAGAGCCTACAGAATGGATTAGTTACTTAAGCAGTAACGAATGATTGTAGCTACAATGGATGGACAAATAGCATTTAAGAAACTTCATAAGTGAGACAGACAATGGGCGTACACAAAAGAATCTTAAAGATGGATCTATGAACATCTCTGGCAATAGAGACTACAGACAAGACTAGTTAACTAAGCAGAAAAGAATTATTGTAGATAGAATGGAAGGACAAAAAGCATTTATGAAGCTTTCAAAAGTGTGACACTCAATGGGCCTACAAAAAAGAATCACAAAGCTGGATCTACGTGCACTTCTGGCAACCAAGGGGTTGACAAACAGATCAACACCGAGAAGACGTAGAGGCGAAAATACAACCCAAAAGAAGGAAAACACGATATATAAGAATTGAAAAGGAGATAGAGACTACAGAATGGACTAGTTACTTAAGCAGTAACGAATGATTGTAGATACAATGGATGGACAAATAGCATTTAAGAAACTTCATGAGTGAGACACACAATGGACGTACACAAAAGAATCATAAAGCTGGATCTATGAGCATCTCTGGCAATAGAAACTACAGACAAGACTAGTTAACTAAATAGAAAAGAATTATTGTAGATAGAAAGGAAGGACAAAAAGCCTTTATGAAGCTTTCAAAAGTGTGACACTCAATGGGCCTACAAAAAAGAATCACAAAGCTGGATCTACGTGCACTTCTGGCAACCAAGGGGTTGACAAACAGATCAGCACCGACAAGACGTAGAGGCGGAAGATACAACCCAAAAGAAGGAAGACACGATATATAAGAATTGAAAAGGAGATAGAGACTACAGAATGGACTAGTTACTTAAGCAGTAACGAATGATTGTAGATACAATGAATGGACAAATAGCATTTAAGAAACTTCATAGGTGAGACACACAATGGACGTACACAAAAGAATCATAAAGCTGGATCTATGAGCATCTCTGGCAATAGAGACTACAGACAAGACTAGTTAACTAAGCAGAAAAGAATTATTGTAGATAGAAAGGAAGGACAAAAAGCATTTATAAAGCTTTCAAAAGTGTGACACTCAATGGGCCTACAAAAAAGAATCACAAAGCTGGATCTATGAGCATTTCTGGCAACCAAGGAGTTGAACAACAGATCAACATAGGCAAGACATAGGTGCGAAAGATACAACTCAAAAGAAGGAAGACACAACATATAAGAATTGAAAAGGAAATAGAGACTACAGAATGGACTAGTTACTTAAGCAGTAACGAATGATTGTAGATACAATGGATGGACAAATAGCATTTAAGAAACTTCATAAGTGAGACACACAATGGACGTACACAAAAGAATCATAAAGCTGGATCTATGAGCATCTCTGGCAATAGAAACTACAGACAAGACTAGTTAACTAAATAGAAAAGAATTATTGTAGATAGAAAGGAAGGACAAAAACCTTTATGAAGCTTTCAAAAGTGTGACACTCAATGGGCCTACAAAAAAGAATCACAAAGCTGGATCTATGAGCATTTCTGGCAACCAAGGAGTTGAACAACAGATCAACATAGGCAAGACATAGGTGCGAAAGATACAACTCAAAAGAAGGAAGACACAACATATAAGAATTGAAAAGGAGATAGAGACTACAGAATGGACTAGTTACTTAAGCAGTAACGAATGATTGTAGATACAATGGATGGACAAATAGCATTTAAGAAACTTCATAAGTGAGACATACAATGAACGTACACAAAAGAATCATAAAGCTGGATCTATGAGCATCTCTGGCAATAGAGACTACAGACAAGACTAGTTAACTAAGGAGAAAAGAATTATTGTAGATAGAATGGAAGGACAAAAAGCATCTATGAAGCTTTCAAAAGTGTGACACTCAATGGGCCTACAAAAAAGAATCATAAAGCTGGATCTATGAGCATTTGTGGCAACCAAAGGGTTGACAAACAGATCAGCACCGACAAGAAGTAGAGGCGAAAGATACAGCCCATAAGAAGGAAAACAAAAAATATAAGAATTGAAAAGGAGATAGAGCCTACAGAATGGATTAGTTACTTAAGCAGTAACGAATGATTGTAGCTACAATGGATGGACAAATAGCATTTAAGAAACTTCATAAGTGAGACAGACAATGGGCGTACACAAAAGAATCTTAAAGATGGATCTATGAACATCTCTGGCAATAGAGACTACAGACAAGACTAGTTAACTAAGCAGAAAAGAATTATTGTAGATAGAATGGAAGGACAAAAAGCATTTATGAAGCTTTCAAAAGTGTGACACTCAATGGGCCTACAAAAAAGAATCACAAAGCTGGATCTACGTGCACTTCTGGCAACCAAGGGGTTGACAAACAGATCAGCACCGAGAAGACGTAGAGGCGAAAATACAACCCAAAAGAAGGAAAACACGATATATAAGAATTGAAAAGGAGATAGAGACTACAGAATGGACTAGTTACTTAAGCAGTAACGAATGATTGTAGATACAATGGATGGACAAATAGCATTTAAGAAACTTCATGAGTGAGACACACAATGGACGTACACAAAAGAATCATAAAGCTGGATCTATGAGCATCTCTGGCAATAGAAACTACAGACAAGACTAGTTAACTAAATAGAAAAGAATTATTGTAGATAGAAAGGAAGGACAAAAAGCATTTATGAAGCTTTCAAAAGTGTGACACTCAATGGGCCTACAAAAAAGAATCACAAAGCTGGATCTACGTGCACTTCTGGCAACCAAGGGGTTGACAAACAGATCAGCACCGACAAGACGTAGAGGCGGAAGATACAACCCAAAAGAAGGAAGACACGATATATAAGAATTGAAAAGGAGATAGAGACTACAGAATGGACTAGTTACTTAAGCAGTAACGAATGATTGTAGATACAATGAATGGACAAATAGCATTTAAGAAACTTCATAGGTGAGACACACAATGGACGTACACAAAAGAATCATAAAGCTGGATCTATGAGCATCTCTGGCAATAGAGACTACAGACAAGACTAGTTAACTAAGCAGAAAAGAATTATTGTAGATAGAAAGGAAGGACAAAAAGCATTTATAAAGCTTTCAAAAGTGTGACACTCAATGGGCCTACAAAAAAGAATCACAAAGCTGGATCTATGAGCATTTCTGGCAACCAAAGGGTTGACAAACAGATCAGCACCGACAAGATGTAGAGGCGAAAGATACAGCCCATAAGAAGGAAAACAAAAAAGATAAGAATTGAAAAGGAGATAGAGCCTACAGAATGGACTAGTTACTTAAGCAGTAACGAATGATTGTAGATACAATGAATGGACAAATAGCATTTAAGAAACTTCATAGGTGAGACACACAATGGACGTACACAAAAGAATCATAAAGCTGGATCTATGAGCATCTCTGGCAATAGAGACTTCAGACAAGACTAGTTAACTAAGCAGAAAAGAATTATTGTAGATAGAAAGGAAGGACAAAAAGCATTTATGAAGCTTTCAAAAGTGTGACACTCAATGGGCCTACAAAAAAGAATCACAAAGCTGGATCTATGAGCATTTCTGGCAACCAAGGAGTTGAACAACAGATCAACATAGGCAAGACATAGGTGCGAAAGATACAACTCAAAAGAAGGAAGACACAACATATAAGAATTGAAAATGAGATAGAGACTACAGAATGGACTAGTTAACTAAGCAGACAAGAATTATTGTAGATAGAATGGAAGGACAAAAAGCATTTAAGAAACTTCATAAGTGAGACACACAATGGACGTACACAAAAGAATCATAAAGCTAGATCTATGAGCATCTCTGGCAATAGAGACTACAGACAAGACTAGTTAACTAAGCAGACAAGAATTATTGTAGATAGAATGGAAGGTAAAAAAGCATTTATGAAGCTTTCAAAAGTGTGACACTCAATGGGCCTACAAAAAAGAATCACAAAGCTGGATCTATGAGCATTTCTGGCAACCAAGGAGTTGAACAACAGATCAACATAGGCAAGACATAGGTGCGAAAGATAAAACTCAAAAGAAGGAAGACACAACATATAAGAATTGAAGAGGAGATAGAGACTACAGAATGGACTAGTTACTTAAGCAGTAACGAATGATTGTAGATACAATGGATGGACAAATAGCATTTAAGAAACTTCATAAGTGAGACACACAATGGACGTAGACAAAAGAATCATAAAGCTGGATCTATGAGCATCTCTGGCAATAGAAACTACAGACAAGACTAGTTAACTAAATAGAAAAGAATTATTGTAGATAGAAAGGAAGGACAAAAAGCCTTTATGAAGCTTTCAAAAGTGTGACACTCAATGGGCCTACAAAAAAGAATCACAAAGCTGGATCTATGAGCATTTCTGGCAACCAAGGAGTTGAACAACAGATCAACATAGGCCAGACATAGGTGCGAAAGATACAACTCAAAAGAAGGAAGACACAACATATAAGAATTGAAAAGGAGATAGAGACTACAGAATGGACTAGTTACTTAAGCAGTAACGAATGATTGTAGATACAATGGATGGACAAATAGCATTTAAGAAACTTCATAAGTGAGACACACAATGGACGTACACAAAAGAATCATAAAGCTGGATCTATGAGCATCTCTGGCAATAGAAACTACAGACAAGACTAGTTAACTAAATAGAAAAGAATTATTGTAGATAGAAAGGAAGGACAAAAAGCCTTTATGAAGCTTTCAAAAGTGTGACACTCAATGGGCCTACAAAAAAGAATCACAAAGCTGGATCTATGAGCATTTCTGGCAACCAAGGAATTGACAAACAGATCAGCACCGACAAGACGTAGAGGCGAAAGATACAACCCAAAAGAAGGAAGACACGATATATAAGAATTGAAAAGTAGATAGAGACAACAGAATGGACTAGTTACTTAAGCAGTAACGAATGATTGTAAATACAATGGATGGACAAATAGCATTTAAGAAACTTCATAAGTGAGACATACAATGAACGTACACAAAAGAATCATAAAGCTGGATCTATGAGCATCTCTGGCAATAGAGACTACAGACAAGACTAGTTAACTAAGCAGAAAAGAATTATTGTAGATAGAATGGAAGGACAAAAAGCATTTATGAAGCTTTCAAAAGTGTGACACTCAATGGGCGTACAAGAAAAGAATCACAAAGCTGGATCTATGAGCATCTCTGGCAACCAAGGGATTCACAAACAGATCAGCACTTACAAAGCGTTGAGGTGACAGATACAACCCAAAAGAACCAAGACAGAACATATAAGAATGGAAAGGAAATAGAGTCTACAGGCAGGACTAGTCACTCAAGCAGTAAAGTATGATTATAGATACAATGGAAGGACAAATGGCATTGATGAAACTTTCACAAGTGTGAAACTGAATGGGCGTATAAGAAAGAATCACAAAGCTGGATCTATGAGCATCTCTGGCAACGAAGGGGTTCACAAACAGATCAGCACTTACAAAGCGTTGAGGTGACAGATACAACCCATCAAAAGGAAAACAGACAAAATAAGATTCGAAAGGAGATAATGACTACAGACAAGACTAGTTAACTAAGCAGAAAAGAATTATTGTAGATAGAAAGGAAGGACAAAAAGCATTTATGAAGCTTTCAAAAGTGTGACACTCAATGGGCCTACAAAAAAGAATCACAAAGCTGGATCTATGAGCATTTCTGGCAACCAAGGAGTTGAACAACAGATCAACATAGGCAAGACATATGTGCGAAAGATACAACTCAAAAGAAGGAAGACACAACATATAAGAATTGAAAATGAGATAGAGACTACAGAATGGACTAGTTAACTAAGCAGACAAGAATTATTGTAGATAGAATGGAAGGACAAAAAGCATTTAAGAAACTTCATAAGTGAGACACACAATGGACGTACACAAAAGAATCATAAAGCTGGATCTATGAGCATCTCTGGCAATAGAGACTACAGACAAGACTAGTTAACTAAGCAGACAAGAATTATTGTAGATAGAATGGAAGGACAAAAAGCATTTATGAAGCTTTCAAAAGTGTGACACTCAATGGGCCTACAAAAAAGAATCACAAAGCTGGATCTATGAGCATTTCTGGCAACCAAGGAGTTGAACAACAGATCAACATAGGCAAGACATAGGTGCGAAAGATAAAACTCAAAAGAAGGAAGACACAACATATAAGAATTGAAAAGGAGATAGAGACTACAGAATGGACTAGTTACTTAAGCAGTAACGAATGATTGTAGATACAATGGATGGACAAATAGCATTTAAGAAACTTCATAAGTGAGACACACAATGGACGTACACAAAAGAATCATAAAGCTGGATCTATGAGCATCTCTGGCAATAGAAACTACAGACAAGACTAGTTAACTAAATAGAAAAGAATTATTGTAGATAGAAAGGAAGGACAAAAAGCCTTTATGAAGCTTTCAAAAGTGTGACACTCAATGGGCCTACAAAAAAGAATCACAAAGCTGGATCTATGAGCATTTCTGGCAACCAAGGAGTTGAACAACAGATCAACATAGGCAAGACATAGGTGCGAAAGATACAACTCAAAAGAAGGAAGACACAACATATAAGAATTGAAAAGGAGATAGAGACTACAGAATGGACTAGTTACTTAAGCATTAACGAATGATTGTAGATACAATGGATGGACAAATAGCATTTAAGAAACTTCATGAGTGAGACACACAATGGACGTAGACAAAAGAATCCTAAAGCTAGATCTATGAGCATCTCTGGCAATAGAGACTACAGACAAGACTAGTTAACTAAGCAGAAAAGAATTATTGTAGATAGAATGGAAGGACAAAAAGCATTTATGAAGCTTTCAAAAGTGTGACACTCAATGGGCCTACAAAAAAGAATCACAAAGCTGGATCTATGAGCATTTCTGGCAACCAAGGGGCTGACAAACAGATCAGCATTTATGAAGCTTTCAAAAGTGTGACACTCAATGGGCCTACAAAAAAGAATCACAAAGCTGGATCTATGAGCATTTCTGGCAACCAAGGGGTTGACAAACAGATCAGCACCGACAAGACGTAGAGGCGAAAGATACAACCCAAAAGAACGAAAACACGATATATAAGAATTGAAAAGGAGATAGAGACTACAGAATGGACTAGTTACTTAAGCAGTAACGAATGATTGTAGATACAATGGATGGACAAATAGCATTTAAGAAACTTCATAAGTGAGACAGACAATGGACGTACACAAAAGAATCATAAAGCTGGATCTATGAGCATCTCTGGCAATAGAGACTACAGACAAGACTAGTTAACTAAGCAGAAAAGAATTATTGTAGATAGAATGGAAGGACAAAAAGCATTTATGAAGCTTTCAAAAGTGTGACACTCAATGGGCCTACAAAAAAAAATCACAAAGCTGGATCTATGAGCATTTCTGGCAACCAAGGGGTTGACAAACAGATCAGCACCGACAAGACGTAGAGGCGAAAGATACAACCCAAAAGAAGGAAGACAGGATATATAAGAATTGAAAAGGAGATAGAGACTACAGAATGGACTAGTTACTTAAGCAGTAACGAATGATTGTAGCTACAATGGATGGACAAATAGCATTTAAGAAACTTCATAAGTCAGACAGACAATGGGCGTACACAAAAGAATCTTAAAGATGGATCTATGAGCATCTCTGCCAATAGAGACTACAGACAAGACTAGTTAACTAAGCAGAAAAGAATTATTGTAGATAGAATGGAAGGACAAAAAGCATTTATGAAGTTTTCAAAAGTGTGAAACTCAATGGGCCTACAAAAAAGAATCACAAAGCTGGATCTATGAGCATTTCTGGCAACCAAGGGGTTGACAAACAGATCAGCACCGACAAGACGTAGAGGCGAAAGATACAACCCAAAAGAACGAAAACACGATATATAAGAATTGAAAAGGAGATAGAGACTACAGAATGGACTAGTTACTTAAGCAGTAACGAATGATTGTAGATACAATGGATGGACAAATAGCATTTAAGAAACTTCATGAGTGAGACACACAATGGACGTAGACAAAAGAATCCTAAAGCTGTATCTATGAGCATCTCTGGCAATAGAGACTACAGACAAGACTAGTTAACTAAGCAGAAAAGAAATATTGTAGATAGAATGGAAGGACAAAAAGCATTTATGAAGCTTTCAAAAGTGTGACACTCAATGGGCCTACAAAAAAGAATCACAAAGCTGGATCTATGAGCATCTCTGACAACCAAGGGGTTCACAAACAGTTCAGCACCGACAAGACGTAGAGGCGAAAGATACAACCCAAAAGAAGGAAGACACGATATATAAGAATTGAAAAGGAGATAGAGAAAACAGAATGGACTAGTTACTTAACCAGTAACGAATGATTGTAGATACAATGGATGGACAAATAGCATTTAAGAAACTTCATAAGTGAGACACACAATGGACGTAGACAAAAGAATCATAAAGCTGGATCTATGAGCATCTCTGGCAATAGAGACTACAGACAAGACTAGTTAACTAAGCAGAAAAGAATTATTGTAGATAGAATGGAAGGACAAAAAGCATTTATGAAGCTTTCAAAGTGTGACACTCAATGGGCCTACAAAAAAGAATCACAAAGCTGGATCTATGAGCATTTCTGGCAACCAAGGGGTTGACAAACAGATCAGCACCGACAAGACGTAGAGGCGAAAGATACAACCCAAAAGAAGGAAGACAGGATATATAAGAATTGAAAAGGAGATAGAGACTACAGAATGGACTAGTTACTTAACCAGTAACGAATGATTGTAGATACAATGGATGGACAAATAGCATTTAAGAAACTTCATAAGTGAGACAGACAATGGACGTACACAAAAGAATCATAAAGCTGGATCTATGAGCATCTCTGGCAATAGAGACTACAGACAAGATTAGTTAACTAAGCAGAAAAGAATTATTGTAGATAGAATGGAAGGACAAAAAGCATTTATGAAGCTTTCAAAGTGTGACACTCAATGGGCCTACAAAAAAGAATCACAAAGCTGGATCTATGAGCATTTCTGGCAACCAAGGGGTTGACAAACAGATCAGCACCGACAAGACGTAGAGGCGAAAGATACAACCCAAAAGAAGGAAGACAGGATATATAAGAATTGAAAAGGAGATAGAGACTACAGAATGGACTAGTTACTTAAGCAGTAACGAATGATTGTAAATACAATGGATGGACAAATAGCATTTAAGAAACTTCATAAGTGAGAAACACAATGGACGTAGACAAAAGAATCATAAAGCTGGATCTATGAGCATCTCTGGCAATAGAGACTACAGACAAGACTAGTTAACTAAGCAGAAAAGAATTATTGTAGATACAATGGAAGGACAAAAAGCATTTATGAAGCTTTCAAAAGTGTGACACTCAATGGGCCTACAAAAAAGAATCACAAAGCTGGATCTATGAGCATTTCTGGCAACCAAGGGGTTGACAAACAGATCAGCACCGACAAGACGTAGAGGCGAAAGATACAACCCAAAAGAAGGAAGACACGATATATAAGAATTGAAAAGGAGATAGAGACTACAGAATGGACTAGTTACTTAAGCAGTAACGAATGATTGTAGATACAATGGATGGACAAATAGCATTTAAGAAACTTCATAAGTGAGACACACAATGGACGTACACAAAAGAATCATAAAGCTGGATCTATGAGCATCTCTGGCAATAGAGACTACAGACAAGACTAGTTAACTAAGCAGAAAAGAATTATTGTAGATAAAATGGAAGGACAAAAAGCATTTATGAAGCTTTCAAAAGTGTGACACTCAATGGGCCTACAAAAAAAAATCACAAAGCTGGATCTATGAGCAACTCTTGCAACCAAGGGGTTCAAAAACGGATCAGCACTTACAAGGCGTAGAAGTGACAGATACAACCCAAAAGAACGAAGACAGAACATATAAGAATGAAAAGAAAATAGAGTCTACAGGCAAGACTAGTCACTATAAGCAGTAAAGTATGATTATAGATACAATGGAAGGACAAATGGCATTGATAAAACTTTCACAAGTGTGAAACTGAATGGGCGTACAAGAAAAGAATCACAAAGCTGGATCTATGAGCATCTCTGGCAACCAAGGGGTTCACAAACAGATCAGCACTTACAAAGCGTTGAGGTGACAGATACAACCCAAAAGAACGAAGACAGAACATATAAGAATGGAAAGGAAATAGAGTCTACAGGCAGGACTAGTCACTTAAGCAGTAAAGTATGATTATAGATACAATGGAAGGACAAATGGCATTGATGAAACTTTCACAAGTGTGAAACTGAATGGGCGTACAAGAAAAGAATCACAAAGCTGGATCTATGAGCATCTCTGGCAACCAAGGGGTTGACAAACAGATCAGCACCGACAAGACGTAGAGGCGAAAGATACAACCCAAAAGAAGGAAGACACGATATATAAGAATTGAAAAGGAGATAGAGACTACAGAATGGACTAGTTACTTAAGCAGTAACGAATGATTGTAGATACAATGGATGGACAAATAGCATTTAAGAAACTTCATAAGTGAGACAGACAATGGACGTACACAAAAGAATCATAAAGCTGGATCTATGAGCATCTCTGGCAATAGAGACTACAGACAAGACTAGTTAACTAAGCAGAAAAGAATTATTGTATATAGAATGGAAGGACAAAAAGCATTTATGAAGCTTTCAAAAGTGTGACACTCAATGGGCCTACAAAAAAGAATCACAAAGCTGGATCTATGAGCATTTCTGGCAACCAAGGGGTTGACAAACAGATCAGCACCGACAAGACATAGAGGCGAAAGATACAACCCAAAAGAAGGAAGACACGATATATAAGAATTGAAAGGGAGATAGAGACTACAGAATGAACTAGTTACTTAAGCAGTAACGAATGATTGTAGATACAATGGATGGACAAATAGCATTTAAGAAACTTTATGAGTGAGACACACAATGGACGTAGACAAAAGAATCCTAAAGCTGGATCTATGAGCATCTCTGGCAATAGAGACTACAGACAAGGCTAGTTAACTAAGCAGAAAAGAATTATTGTAGATACTATGGAAAGACAAAAAGTATTTATGAAACTTTCAAAAGTTTGACACTCAATGGGCCTACAAAAAAGAATCACAAAGCTGGATTTATGAGCATTTCTGGCAACCAAGGGGTTGACAAACAGATCAGCACCGACAAGACGTAGAGGCGAAAGATACAACCCAAAAGAAGGAAGACACGATATATAAGAATTGAAAAGGAGATAGAGACTACAGAATGGACTAGTTACTTAAGCAGTAACGAATGATTGTAGATACAATGGATGGACAAATAGCATTTAAGAAACTTCATAAGTGAGACACACAATGGACGTAGACAAAAGAATCCTAAAGCTAGATCTATGAGCATCTCTGGCAATAGAGACTACAGACAAGACTAGTTAACTAAGCAGAAAAGAATTATTGTAGATAGAATGGAAGGACAAAAAGCATTTATGAAGCTTTCAAAGGTGTGACACTCAATGGGCCAACAAAAAAGAATCACAAAGCTGGATCTATGAGCATTTCTGGCAACCAAGGGGTTGACAAACAGATCAGCACCGACAAGACGTAGAGGCGAAAGATACAACCCAAAAGAAGGAAGACACGATATATAAGAATTGAAAAGGAGATAGAGACTACAGAATGGACTAGTTACTTAAGCAGTAAAGAATGATTGTAGATACAATGGAAGGACAAATAGCATTTATGAAACTTTCACAAGTGTGACACTGAATGGGCGTACAAAAAGAATCTTAAAGATGGATCTATGAGCATCTCTGCCAATAGAGACTACAGACAAGACTAGTTAACTAAGCAGAAAAGAATTATTGTAGATAGAATGGAAGGACAAAAAGCATTTATGAAGTTTTCAAAAGTGTGAAACTCAATGGGCCTACAAAAAGAATCACAAAGCTGGATCTATGAGCATCTCTGGCAACCAAGGGGTTGACAAACAGATCAGCACCGACAAGACGTAGAGGCGAAAGATACAACCCAAAAGAACGAAAACACGATATATAAGAATTGAAAAGGAGATAGAGACTACAGAATGGACTAGTTACTTAAGCAGTAACGAATGATTGTAGATACAATGGATGGACAAATAGCATTTAAGAAACTTCATGAGTGAGACACACAATGGACGTAGACAAAAGAATCCTAAAGCTGTATCTATGAGCATCTCTGGCAATAGAGACTACAGACAAGACTAGTTAACTAAGCAGAAAAGAAATATTGTAGATAGAATGGAAGGACAAAAAGCATTTATGAAGCTTTCAAAAGTGTGACACTCAATGGGCCTACAAAAAAGAATCACAAAGCTGGATCTATGAGCATTTCTGGCAACCAAGGAGTTGAATAACAGATCAGCACCGACAAGACGTAGAGGCGAAAGATACAACCCAAAAGAAGGAAGACAGAACATATAAGAATTGAAAAGGAGATAGAGACTACAGAATGGACTAGTTACTTAAGCAGTAAAGAATGATTGTAGATACAATGGAAGGACAAATAGCATTTAAGAAACTTTCACAAGTGAGACACACAATGGACGTACACAAAAGAATCACAAAGCTGGATCTATGAGCATCTCTGGCAATAGAGACTACAGACAAGACTAGTTAACTAAGCAGAAAAGAATTATTGTAGATACAATGGAAGGACAAAAGGCATTTATGAAACTTTCAAAAGTGTGAAACTGAATGGGCCTACAAAAAAGAATCACAAAGCTGGATATATGAGCATCTCTGACATCCAAGGGGTTCACAAACAGATCAGCACTTACAAAGCGTAGAGGCGACAGATACAACCCATAAGACAGATGACAGAACATATAAGAATGGAAAATGTTAATAGAGTCTACAGGCAGGACTAGTCCTAAAGCTGGACTTAAGCAGTAAAGTATGATTATAGATACAATGGAAGGCAAATGGCATTGATGAAACTTTCAAAAGTGTGACACTCAATGGGCCTACAAAAAAGAATCACAAAGCTTTTCTGGCAACCAAGGGGTTGACAAACAGATCAGCACTTACAAAGTAGAGGCGACAGATACAACCCAAAAGAAGGATGACAGAACATATAAGATTAGAAAGGAAATAGAGGGTACAGAATGGACAAGTTACTTAAGCAGTAAAGAATGATTATAGATACAATGGAAGGACAAATGGTATTTGAGAAACTTTCACAAGTGTGAAACTAAATGGGCGTACAAAAAAGAATCACAAAGCTGGGTCTATGACATCTCTGGCAACCAAGAAGTTCACAAACAGATTAGCACTTACAAAGTTGAGGTGACTACAGCCCAAAAGAACGAAGACAGAACATATAAGAATGGAAAGAATAGAGTCTACAGGCAGGACTAGTCACTTAAGCAGTAAAGTATGATTATAGATGGAAGGACAAATGGCATTTCTTTCAAAAGTGTGAAACTGAATGGGCATACAAAAAAGAATCACAAAGCTGGATCTATGAGCATCTCTGGCAACCAAGAAGTTGACAAACAGATTAGCACCGAAAGGAAACTGAGGCGACAGATACAACCCAAAAGAAGAATGACATAACATATAAGATTCGAAAAGAGATAGAGTCTACAGATACGACTAGTTACTTAAGCAGTAAAGAATGATTATAGATACAATGGAAGGACAAATAGCATTTATGAAACTTTCACAAGTGTGACACTTAATGGGCGAACAAAAAAGAATCACAAAGCTGGATCTATGAGCATCTCTGGCAACCAAGAGGTTACAAACAAGACTAGTTAACTAAGCAGAAAAGAACTATTGCAGATAGAATGGAAGGACAAAAAAGCATTTATGAAACGTCATAAGTGATGAAACTTTCAATGGACATAATGGGCGTACAAAAAAGAATCACAAAGCTGGATCTAAGAGCATCTCTGGCAACCAAGGGGTTGACAAACAGATCAGCACTTACAAAGCGTTGAGGTGACAGATACAACCCAAAAGAACGAAGACAGAACATATAAGAATGGAAAGGAGATAGAGACTACAGAATGGACTAGTCACTTAAGCAGTAAAGTATGATTATAGATACAATGGAAGGACAAATAGCATTTATGAAACTTTCACAAGTGTGAAACTGAATGGGCGTACAAAAAAGAATCACAAAGCTGGATCTATGAGCATCTCTGGAAACCAAGGGGTTGACAAACAGATCAGTACCGACAAGACGTAGAGGCGAAAGATACAACCAAAAAGAAGGAAGACACGATATATAAGAATTGAAAAGGAGATAGAGACTACAGAATGGACTAGTAACTTAAGCAATAACGAATGATTGTAGATACAATGGATGGACAAATAGCATTTAAGAAACTTCATGAGTGAGACACACAATGGACGTAGACAAAAGAATCCTAAAACTGGATCTATGAGCATATCTGGCAATAGAGACTACAGACAAGACTAGTTAACTAAGCAGAAAAGAACTATTGTAGATAGAATGGAAGGACAAAAAGCATTTATGAAGCTTTCAAAAGTGTGACACTCAATGGGCCTACAAAAAAGAATCACAAAGCTGGATCTATGAGCATCTCTGGCAACCAAAGGGTTCACAAACAGATCAGCACCGACAAGACGTAGAGGCGAAACATGCAACCCAAAAGAACGAAGACAGAACATATAAGAATGGAAAGGAAATAGAGTCTACAGGCAGGACTAGTCACTTAATTAGTAAAGAATAAGTGTAGACACCATGGAAAGACAAAAAATATTTATGAAACTTTCACAAATGCTACACTTAATAGGGGCACAAAAAAGAATCACAAAGCTGGATCTATGAGCATCTCTGGAAACCAAGGGGTAGACAAACAGATCAGCACCGACAGGAAGTAGGGGCGACAGATACAGCCCAAAAGAAGGATGGCAGAACATATAAGATTCGAAAAGAAATAGAGACTAGAGACAGGACTCGTTACTTAGGAAGTAAAGAATGATTGTAGACACAATGGAAGGACAAATGGCATTGATGAAACTTTCACAAGTTTGTAACTAAATGGGCATACAAGAAAAGCATCACAACGCTGGATCTATGAGCATCTCTGGAAACCAAGGGGTTGACAAAAAGATCAGCACCGACAAGAAGTAGAGGCGAAAGATACAGCCCATCAAAAGGAAAACAGACAATATAAGATTCGAAAGGAGATAATGACTACAGAAAAGACTAGTTACTTAATAAGTAAAGAATAATTGTAGACACAAGTATGATTATAGATACAATGGAAGGACAAATGGCATTTATGAAACTTTCAAAAGTGTAAAACTGAATGGAAGTACAAAAAAGAATCACAAAGCTGGATCTATGAGCATCTCTGGAAACCAAGGGGTTCACAAACACATCAGCACTTACAAAGCGTTGAGGTGACAGATACAACCCAAAAGAACGAAGACAGAACATATAAGAATGGAAAGGAGATAGAGACTACAGAATGGACTAGTTACTTAAGCAGTAACGAATGATTGTAGGTAAAATGGATGGACAAATAGCATTAAAGAAACTTCACAAGTGAGACACACAGTGAGCGTAAAAAAAAAGAATCTTAAAGCTGGATCTATGAGCATTTCTAGCAACCAAGAGGTTCACAAACAGATCAGCACTTACAAAGCGTTAAGGTGACAGATACAACCTAAAAGAAAGAAGACAGAACATATAAGAATGGAAAGGAAATAGAGTCTACAGACACGACTAGTCACTTAAGCAGGAAGGAATGAGTGGAAGGACAAATAGCATTTATGATATCACTCAAGTGTGATATCAGCATCAACAGCACGCAGGGCTAATAGACAGGACTGGTTACATAAGCAGTAAAGAAAGATAATAGATACAATCGAAGGACAAATACTATAAATGGATCTTAAACCGGTGTGACACACAAGCTGTAATCGAAAATCTCACAAAGTTGGGGCAACCAAAGACAGATCTGACAAAATTTGTTCAAGGACCCTCGGATAAGCTAAGAATGAAATCAGTAAGGGAGGAAATAGATCCTATTTGAAAGGAGTTGACAAAAAAAAATTGAATCGACAGGACCTTAGAATCGACAGGACCTAGAGGTGGCAGACAGGACTGGTGACTTCAGAGCATATACACAATGAAAAGACATATAAAGCATTTATGGAACTTAAAGAGTCACGACAATCAAGGCAAGGCATGCGAAATCCAGGAAGCAAAGCTATCAAAAGTAATGCTTACCTTGAGGCTTGCAAGATTGATTGACGTATGAACCACAGTTAATTATTCGAGAGCACAACTGGAGAAAATGCTTCTTTCTGTTCGCTATTTCACATTTCTCCAAACAATGCGTGTAAAGAAAGCCAGCCGCAAACCAACATGCCAAAATTTTTATGAAAATATACTATAAGATCCATATTCAGCTGCTAAGGGCAGTTCTTCAAATTCATCTGTATATCATGTATATTATAACTGTGTGATTCTCCTCAGAGTCGGAATACCATGTAAGAAGCTGACTGCGCCACAAAGGAAACAAAAGGAGTACTTGAAATCATGGTCGGTCATCATCTCGTGAATGTGTGAATCTCTGAAAGGCAAACGAAGACAAAACAGCTCTGGTCATGACACGAGCACAAGATACACCTCGTTTCAAATGTGGGAAAAACAAGTGCGCATGCGCGAATGAAAATTAATGACTTGAGGCAGGAGAAGCACTTCGTTTTACATGTGGGAAAAGATGAATGCGCATGCGCGAAAAATTAGCAATGGCAAAAAATGGTAAAAAATGGCGAAAATTGGTAAAAAAAGGAATTTATAATGGCCTACCTTTGAAGGATTTCCTCGCTTTTGCCAGCAGGAGCAGCAGCATAGCCTGAGTGCAGACTCTCTGATTGAGAGTCTGCACGCAGGCCAGGTAATATCTGAAAAAACGAACTTTACATTATTCTCAATTCATAAATAAAGCAACTTAGTTTAAGTTAAACTAGCGGCTCATGAGTCCTCTCGTACCCAGGTTTGAAATAAGAGTTTTCCTTCTCCTAGGTGAAGGTGCTTAAGGCTAATGAGCTTCCACCAGCCCAGGTTTTTAGGAGTTTTCCTTCTCCAGGTTTTTAAGAGTTGTCCTCTCTGTCTTGGGTTTTGTACGAGTTTTCCCTCTCGCGTTTTAAGGAGTATTCGTTCTCCGTCGAGGGTGTTAAGGAGTTGTCCCTCTCCGTCGTGGGTGTTGTACGAGTTTTCCCTCTCGCGTTTTAAGGAGTATTCGTTCTCCGTCGAGGGTGTTAAGGAGTTGTCCCTCTCCGTCGTGGGTGTTGTACGAGTTTTCCTCTCGCGTTTTAAGGAGTAATTCGTTCTCCGTCGAGGGTGTTAAGGAGTTGTCCTTCTCCGTCTTGGGTTTTCTACGAGTTTTCCTCTCGCGTTTAAGGAGTAATTCGTTCTCCGTCGAGGGTGTTAAGGAGTTGTCCTTCTCCTCTTGGGTTTTCTACGAGTTTTCCTCTCGCGTTTTAAGGAGTAATTCGTTCTCCGTCGAGGGTGTTAAGGAGTTTTCCTTCTCCGTCTTGGGTTTTCTACGAGTTTTCCTCTCGCGTTTAAGGAGTAATTCGTTCTCCGTCGAGGGTGTTAAGGAGTTGTCCTTCTCCTCTTGGGTTTTCTACGAGTTTTCCTCTCGCGTTTTAAGGAGTAATTCGTTCTCCGTCGAGGGTGTTAAGGAGTTGTCCTTCTCCGTCGTGGGTGTTATACGAGTTTTCCTCTCGCGTTTTAAGGAGTATTCGTTCTCCCTCGAGGGTTTATGTTCGGAGTTTTCCTTCTCCTAGAGAGGTGCCGAATGCTACAAGTAGTTACGAAATTTCAGCTACTTACCACAATTTCTATTAACAGGATGTCATCTCAAAGTCGACCATCGTCTTGTGCTCTGATAACAGTACATCCCAGTGCTCAACATTCGGTATGACATACAGGAACAATGGCAAATACAACAACACTTTTGCTTTTGTGAGTCAACATTCGATGATCTTTCAGCTATTAGGTATCAATAAGGTATCTCTCCAGCCTTTTGGGTAAAGAGTTTGATTTTCATTTCAAGCGTCAGTGACGATAGATAACTCAACAAAAATACTCTTGAAAACGTCGCTTATGACACAATAACCCAATCACACTCACATGCAAATCTTGAAGATTAGTTTCTTTGTACCTACAAAAATTAAAACAATTTTTCATAATTTATAGTAATAAATGGAGTGCATATAACCGATAATGTAAGCCATACAAAGAAAAGCAAAGGAGATGATGCAAGAGAAGAGAAATGGAAAGCAAAACATAAAATGCTATGTTATATATCATATTACGTCACATCAATTGTTACGGCGTTATATCAATTGTCACATAACCTTGCATGTTACAGTGAAAGGATCCATAGTATACAAGGCCTTGAAAGCTAAGATTAATATTCTAGGAAAGGAGCCAGATCCATGTAGAATGTTGCCAGACATTGCAAGTGACAAGACCTATATTGTGCAAAAGGTTGCTGACAAGTAAAAGGGGAAACCGATTCGTTACAAGATCAACATTCAAGACACGGTTCACGGAAGCCGAAGGCCATAGATATTCAATTTATGAACTTCAAGTGTGAGGTGAAACATGAATGGAGAAGTCAGGTAAACGTAACAAACTGCAACATTGAGTAAATTGACCACTGTAAATAATGCAAGACCAGAAACTGTGCAGCGAAGATTCAAGCACATTAAATATATTGAATTCTCTGATGTCCGAAAGCATGATGAGTTAGAAGTGCATGATATCACTGGATTGGAAGATTTGTGTAAGGCGAAGACAGGACGTATGATAGGGGGAGAGAAGAACCAACTAATTGCAGAAGAAACATCATTAGGGTTGACACTTGTAGGACCAATCTATCAAGGAACAGATAAATGCAATCAGGAAAGTAACTTGCTGCTCTGAAGGGAAGGCAACCAGGACACTGGATTGGAAGATTTGTGTAACGTGAAGACAGGACGAATGATAGGGGGAGAGAAGAACAAACTCATTGCAGAAGAAACATCATTAGGGTGGACACTTGTAGGACCAATCTATCAAGGAACAGATAAATGCAATCAGGAAAGTAACTTGCTGCTCTGAAGGGAAGGCAACCAGGACACTGGATTGGAAGATTTGTGTAACGTGAAGACAGGACGAATGATAAGGGAGAGAAGAACCAACTAATTGCAGAAGAAACATCATTAGGGTTGACACTTGTAGGACCAATCTATCAAGGAACAGATAAATGCAATCAGGAAAGTAACTTGCTGCTCTGAAGGGAAGGCAACCAGGACACTGGATTGGAAGATTTGTGTAACGTGAAGACAGGACGAATGATAAGGGGAGAGAAGAACCAACTAATTGCAGACGAAACATCATTAGGGTTGACACTTGTAGGACCAATCTATCAAGGAACAGATAAATGCAATCAGGAAAGTAACTTGCTGCTCTGAAGGGAAGGCAACCAGGACACTGGATTGGAAGATTTGTGTAACGTGAAGACAGGACGAATGATAAGGGGAGAGAAGAACCAACTAATTGCAGACGAAACATCATTAGGGTTGACACTTGTAGGACCAATCACTTGTAGGACCAATCTATCAAGGAACAGATAAATGCAATCAGGAAAGTAACTTGCTGCTCTGAAGGGAAGGCAACCAGGACACTGGATTGGAAGATTTGTGTAACGTGAAGACAGGACGAATGATAAGGGGAGAGAAGAACCAACTAATTGCAGACGAAACATCATTAGGGTTGACACTTGTAGGACCAATCTATCAAGGAACAGATAAATGCAATCAGGAAAGTAACTTGCTGCTCTGAAGGGAAGGCAACCAGGACACTGGATTGGAAGATTTGTGTAACGTGAAGACAGGACGAATGATAGGGGGAGAGAAGAACAAACTCATTGCAGAAGAAACATCATTAGGGTGGACACTTGTAGGACCAATCTATCAAGGAACAGATAAATGCAATCAGGAAAGTAACTTGCTGCTCTGAAGGGAAGGCAACCAGGACACTGGATTGGAAGATTTGTGTAAGGTGAAGACAAGACGTAAGATAAGGGGGGAAGAACCAATTAATTGCAGAAGAAACAATATTAGGGTGAACACTTGTAGGACCAATCTATCAAGGAACAGATAAATGCAATCAGGAAAGTAACTTGCTGCTCTGAAGGGAAGGCAACCAGGACACTGGATTGGAAGATTTGTGTAACGTGAAGACAGGACGAATGATAGGGGGAGAGAAGAACAAACTCATTGCAGAAGAAACATCATTAGGGTGGACACTTGTAGGACCAATCTATCAAGGAACAGATAAATGCAATCAGGAAAGTAACTTGCTGCTCTGAAGGGAAGGCAACCAGGACACTGGATTGGAAGATTTGTGTAACGTGAAGACAGGACGAATGATAGGGGAGAGAAGAACCAACTCATTGCAGAAGAAACATCATTAGGGTGGACACTTGTAGGACCAATCTATCAAGGAACAGATAAATGCAATCAGGAAAGTAACTTGCTGCTCTGAAGGGAAGGCAACCAGGACACTGGATTGGAAGATTTGTGTAAGGTGAAGACAAGACGTAAGATACGGGGGGAAGAACCAATTAATTGCAGAAGAAACAATATTAGGGTTGACACTTGTAGGACCAATCTATCAAGGAACAGATGAATAACTTGCTGCTCTGAAGGGAAGGCAACCAGGACACTGCAATCAGGAAAGTAACTTGCTGCTCTGAAGGGAAGGCAACCAGGACACTGGATTGGAAGATTTGTGTAACGTGAAGACAGGACGAATGATAGGGGGAGAGAAGAACAAACTCATTGCAGAAGAAACATCATTAGGGTGGACACTTGTAGGACCAATCTATCAAGGAACAGATAAATGCAATCAGGAAAGTAACTTGCTGCTCTGAAGGGAAGACAACCAGGACACTGGGTTGGAAGATTTGTGTAAGGTGAAGACAAGACGTAAGATACGGGGGGAGAAGAACCAACTAATTGCAGACGAAACATCATTAGGGTTGACACTTGTAGGATCAATCTATCAAGGAACAGATGAATGCAATCAGGAAAGTAACTTGCTGCTCTGAAGGGAAGGCAACCAGGACACTGGATTGGAAGATTTGTGTAACGTGAAGACAGGACGAATGATAGGGGGAGAGAAGAACAAACTCATTGCAGAAGAAACATCATTAGGGTGGACACTTGTAGGACCAATCTATCAAGGAATAGATAAATGCAATCAGGAAAGTAACTTGCTGCTCTGAAGGGAAGGCAACCAGGACACTGGATTGGAAGATTTGTGTAACGTGAAGACAGGACGAATGATAGGGGGAGAGAAGAACAAACTCATTGCAGAAGAAACATCATTAGGGTGGACACTTGTAGGACCAATCTATCAAGGAACAGATAAATGCAATCAGGAAAGTAACTTGCTGCTCTGAAGGGAAGGCAACCAGGACACTGGATTGGAAGATTTGTGTAACGTGAAGACAGGACGAATGATAGGGGGAGAGAAGAACAAACTCATTGCAGAAGAAACATCATTAGGGTGGACACTTGTAGGACCAATCTATCAAGGAATAGATAAATGCAATCAGGAAAGTAACTTGCTGCTCTGAAGGGAAGGCAACCAGGACACTGGATTGGAAGATTTGTGTAACGTGAAGACAGGACGAATGATAGGGGGAGAGAAGAACAAACTCATTGCAGAAGAAACATCATTAGGGTGGACACTTGTAGGACCAATCTATCAAGGAACAGATAAATGCAATCAGGAAAGTAACTTGCTGCTCTGAAGGGAAGGCAACCAGGACACTGGATTGGAAGATTTGTGTAACGTGAAGACAGGACGAATGATAGGGGGAGAGAAGAACAAACTCATTGCAGAAGAAACATCATTAGGGTGGACACTTGTAGGACCAATCTATCAAGGAACAGATGAATGCAATCAGGAAAGTAACTTGCTGCTTTGTTGGGAAGGCAACCAGGTTACTGGATTGGACGATTTGTGTAAGGCGAAGACAGTACGTATGATAGGGGGAGAAGAATCAACTCATTGCAGAAGAAACAACATAAGGGTGACACTTGTAGGACCAATCTATCAAGGAACAGATGAATGCGATCAGGAAAGTAACTTGCTGCTTTGTTGGGAAGGCAACCAGGTTACTGGATTGGACGATTTGTGTAAGGTGAGGACAGTACGTATGATAGAGGGGGGAGAAGAACCAACTCATTGCAGAAGAAACAACATTAGGGTGGACACTTGTAGGACCAATCTATCAAGGAACAGATGAATGCGATCAGGAAAGTTACTTGTTGCTTTGTTGGGGAGGCAACCAGAAGATTCCTTCAGAGGTAGAAAGATTATGGGACCTGGAGACTGTAGGTATCAGAGAAGATGATCTGGCCGATGCTGCTTTCAAAGATACAGTAGGGTTCAATGGCACATGTTATGTTGTCCAGTTACCATGAAAATCTGCGGTGATAAAAGCAACACTAGTTTACTAGACAATTATCAGAAAAACGATTGACTTCTCAGCTTAAGCGACTCGCAGCACATCAAGAGCAATCGAAAACATATGATTAGGTGATACAGAAGCAGATAAATGCTAGAATAGTTGAAAAGGTGCCTAAAGGAAAACGGAAGGACAGAAGCATCAATTTGCACAACACGCTGTGAATAGACAGAAAGCAGAGTCAACTAAAAGCAAGAATAGTTGACGCTTAGACAAAGGAAAGGAAGCAAATCGCTAGATGAGTTCCTTCACAAACGACCTTCATTGGTGCCGGCTTTGTTATTATCTTGTTTCGTTTTTGAACGTATCCTGTTTCCTTTGTTGGGGATGCGAAGAAGGCGTTTGATCAGACAGAGATTTCAGAGGAGGACAGAAATAGTTCGAGGATTCTTTGGGTGGGCGATGCTAGTGATAAGGTTCCATTGAATGTGAATGAATGGCAATTGGCCACGAGGCTTATCTTTGGGGCCGGATCTGAGTCCGTTTTGTTAAATGCTACGTTGATAAAACATATGGAGAGTTGTAAAAGGGAGAAGAGTCACGAATAGTCTTTTAGTGGATGTTGTGGCTAGTGGTGCAAGCAATTCATTGGAAGCTGTGCTGTGAGGTTGAAGAGGAAAAGAGGTGGATTGGTACTTCATAAGTTGAAGACAAACAAACCAGAAATGAAAGACAGTCTAGAGAAAGAGGTTGTACAGAGTACAGATGAAACATTTGCAAAACAAAGTTTAAATCAAAACGTTGGCAAAAGGTTTTGGGACGGTTTTTGGAATAAAGTGGACAGATGATGGTGGACAGTGGACAGTGGACAAATGGCCGTCAGACTTGCTCAAATAATTGAAGAGAGAAAATAATTCTTGACAAAGAAAGAACTAATTACCAGACTATCTGAAATATACGATCCATTGGAACTTGTAGGACCATATACTATCATTGCTGGAACGTATTACTGCATGTGTGCAAAGTGAGACGGATTGAAACAGTACGGCTAGCAGAGACAAGGAGGAAAGATGAGAGCTGTTTGTCAAACAACTAGAGTCAACGTCAGAAGTACGATTTCCTCTGTATGTGGTACCTGACACCAGCTTGGATTCAGTTACAATCCACACCTTTGTCCATGCAAGCAAGCCTGCATACACTGCTGCAGTGTATATAGTACCGGAGTCAGTTGGCATAGTTCAAAGTCGTTTGTTGACTGCAAAGACAGGGCAGGGGCCTCAATGGTTATGATGATATAGTTGACAATGGACATGACATCATAAGAGTTTCTTGCTGTTCTTCAGAGATTTAAGATTCGTCGAGGACTATCCTGCACTATTATAAGTGAAAAGCAAAAACGTTTAAGAGTGCAGGAAAGTATTGAAAAAATATGCCTAGATGAAGAATTACAAGGCTATATCACAACATAACGAATAGATTGAGCATTTAATATAGATTACGTACCTTGAAAGGGTAGATTGTTTAAACGATGGTCAAAGTTTTAGGAAATTCAAAATTAAGCTTCAGAGAGGTTAAGACATTACTGGTTATACAAGTTGAGAGTGTGATGAACAACACGCCTAAGGTCCAATCGAGAAGGGTTGACAAAAAACATCAGCATTAATAGAAAGTAGAGGCGACAGAAAGGAAATTCAATGGAAATGGATTTTCACAGGTTGAACCATATGCAGTTCTGAAATTAGCTTTTTAGAGGAGTTTTCATAGTAAGTAAGAATGCTATCTATGAGCAAGCTCAATAAATAAAGGATGAAAGAACACAGGACTGGGGACGTAAGCAGTAAAGCATGATTATAGATACAATGGAACGACAAAAAGCATTTATGGAGCTTTTGCAAATGTGACAATCAAGCCGTTTCTAAAAAACTACAGAGCTGAGGAGAAATCAAAAGGCACTTCTGAAATTAGCTCTTTTAGAGATTATCAAGAGAAAGTAAGATTAACATCAAGCAGTAAGGAAATATAAAATATAAAAGACAAAAAAACCAAGCAAATGGAAAGCATTGCAAGCAAGAATAAAATAATTGAGAAAATGTAAAACAATGTTGAACAAGAGTGATGTAATGGAAGCAATGGAAAGGCTTTGTAAACAAGAGTCATATGATGATATAATAGAAAACAATGTTGAAACAGATTGACGTAATTGAAGCAATTAGAAGGCACTGCAAGAAGAAGGAAATGATTGATATAAGGGAAAACAATGTTGAAACAGATTGACGTAATTGAAGCAATTAGAAGGCACTGCAAGCAAGAAGGAAATGATTGATATAAGGGATAACAATGTTGAACAAGAGTGACATAATGGAAGAAAATCGAAGGCACAGCAAGCAAGAAGGAAATGATTGATATAAGGAAAACAATGTTAAAAAAGATTGACCTTATGGAAGAAATTCGAAGGCACTGCAAGCAAGAAGGAAATGATTGATATAAGGGAAAACAATGTTAAAAAAAGTGACATAATGGAAGAAATTGGAAGGCACTGCAAGCAAGAAGAAAATGATTGATATAAGGGAAAACAATGTTAAAAAGAGTGACATAATGGAAGAAATTGGAAGGCACTGCAAGCAAGAAGAAAATGATTGATATAAGGAAAACAATGTTAAAAAGAGTGACATAATGGAAGAAATTGGAAGGCACTGCAAGCAAGAAGGAAATGATTGATATAAGGAAAACAATGTTAAAAAAGAGTGACATAATGGAAGAAATTGAAGGCATGCAAGCAAGAAGGAAATGATTGATATAAGGGAAAACAATGTTAAAAAAGAGTGACATAATGGAAGAAATTCGAAGGCACTGCAAGCAAGAAGGAAATGATTGATATAAGGGAAAACAATGTTAAAAAAGAGTGACATAATGGAAGAAATTGGAAGGCACTGCAAGCAAGAAGGAAATGATTGATATAAGGGAAAACAATGTTAAAAAAGAGTGACATAATGGAAGAAATTGGAAGGTACTGCAAGCAAGAAGAAAATGATTGACATAAGGGATAACAATGTTAAAAAAGAGTGACATAATGGAAGAAATTGGAAGGCACTGCAAGCAAGAAGAAAATGATTGATATAAGGGAAAACAATGTTAAAAAAGAGTGACATAATGGAAGAAATTGGAAGGCACTGCAAGCAAGAAGGAAATGATTGATATAAGGAAAACAATGTTAAAAAAGAGTGACATAATGGAAGAAATTGGAAGGCACTGCAAGCAAGAAGAAAATGATTGATATAAGGAAAACAATGTTAAAAAGAGTGACATAATGGAAGAAATTGAAGGCACTGCAAGGAAGAAGGAAATGATTGATATAAGGGAAAACAATGTTAAAAAAGAGTGACATAATGGAAGAAATTGGAAGGCACTGCAAGCAAGAGGAAAATGATTGATAAAAGGGAAAACAATGTTAAAATAAGAGTGACATAATGGAAGAAATTGGAAGGCACTGCAAGCAAGAAGGAAAATGATTGATATAAAGGAAAACAATGTTAAAAAAGAGTGACATAATGGAAGAAATTGGAAGGCACTGCAAGCAAAAAGGAAATGATTGATATAAGGAAAACAATGTTAAAAAAGAGTGACATAATGGAAGAAATTGGAAGGTACTGCAAGCAAGAAGAAAATGATTGATATAAGGAAAACAATGTTAAAAAGAGTGACATAATGGAAGAAATTGGAAGGTACTGCAAGCAAGAAGAAAATGATTGATATAGAAGGAAAACAATGTTAAAAAAGAGTGACATAATGGAAGAAATTGAAGGCACTGCAAGCAAGAAGAAAATGATTGATATAAGGAAAACAATGTTAAAAAGAGTGACGTAATGGAAGAAATCATAAGGCACTGCAAGCAAAAGTAAAAAGATTGATATCATGAAAACAATGTTAAACAAGAGTGACATAATGGAAGAAATTAGAAGGCACTGCAAGCAAGAAGAAAATGATTGATATAAGGGATAACAATGTTAAAAAGAGTGACATAATGGAAGAAATTGGAAGGCACTGCAAGCAAGAAGGAAATGATTGATATAAGGAAAACAATGTTAAAAAAGAGTGACATAATGGAAGAAATTGGAAGGCACTGCAAGCAAGAAGGAAATGATTGATATAAGGGAAACAATGTTAAAAAAGAGTGACATAATGGAAGAAATTGAAGGCACTGCAAGCAAGAAGGAAATGATTGATATAAGGAAAACAATGTTAAAAAAGAGTGACATAATGGAAGAAATTTGAAGGTACTGCAAGCAAGAAGAAAATGATTGATATAAGGGAAAACAATGTTAAAAAAGAGTGACATAATGGAAGAAATTGGAAGGCACTGCAAGCAAAAAGAAAATGATTGATATAAGGAAAACAATGTTAAAAAAGAGTGACATAATGGAAGAAATTGAAGGCACTGCAAGCAAGAAGGAAATGATTGATATAAGGAAAACAATGTTAAAAAAGAGTGACATAATGGAAGAAATTGGAAGGCACTGCAAGCAAGAAGGAAATGATTGATATAAGGAAAACAATGTTAAAAAGAGTGACATAATGGAAGAAATTGGAAGGCACTGCAAGCAAGAAGAAAATGATTGATATAAGGGAAAACAATGTTAAAAAGAGTGACATAATGGAAGAAATTGGAAGGCACTGCAAGCAAGAAGGAAATGATTGATATAAGGAAAACAATGTTAAAAAGAGTGACATAATGGAAGAAATTGGAAGGCACTGCAAGCAAGAAGAAAATGATTGATATAAGGGAAAACAATGTTAAAAAGAGTGACATAATGGAAGAAATTGGAAGGCACTGCAAGCAAGAAGAAAATGATTGATATAGAAGGAAAACAATGTTAAAAAAGAGTGACATAATGGAAGAAATTGAAGGCACTGCAAGCAAGAAGGAAATGATTGATATAGAAGGAAAACAATGTTAAAAAAGAGTGACATAATGGAAGAAATTGAAGGCACTGCAAGCAAGAAGGAAATGATTGATATAAGGAAAACAATGTTAAAAAAGAGTGACATAATGGAAGAAATTGAAGGCACTGCAAGCAAGAAGGAAATGATTGATATAAGGAAAACAATGTTAAAAAGAGTGACATAATGGAAGAAATTCGAAGGCACTGCAAGCAAGAAGGAAATGATTGATATAAGGAAAACAATGTTAAAAAAGAGTGACGTAATGGAAGAAATCATAAGGCACTGCAAGCAAAAGTAAAAAGATTGATATCATGAAAAACAATGTTAAACAAGAGTGACATAATGGAAGAAATTAGAAGGCACTGCAAGCAAGAAGAAAATGATTGATATAAGGGATAACAATGTTAAAAAAGATTGACGTAATGGAAGAAATTCAAAGGCACTGCAAGCAAGAAGGAAATGATTGATATAAGGAAAACAATGTTAAAAAAGAGTGACATAATGGAAGAAATTGGAAGGTACTGCAAGCAAGAAGAAAATGATTGACATAAGGGATAACAATGTTAAAAACGAGTGACATAATGGAAGAAATTGGAATGCACTGCAAGCAAGAAGGAAAAGATTGATATAAGGGAAAACAATGTTAAAAAAGAGTGACATAATGGAAGGAATTGGAAGGTACTTCAAGCAAGAAGAAGATGATTGATATACAAGGAAAAAAAATATTAAAAAGAGTGACATAATGGAAGAAATTGGAAGCTACTGCAAACAAGAAGAAAATGATTGATATAGAAGGAAAAACAATGTTAAAAAAGAGTGACATAATGGAAGAAATTAGAAGGCACTGCAAGCAAGAAGAAAATGATTGATATAAGGGATAACAATGTTAAAAAGAGTGACATAATGGAAGAAATTGAAGGCACTGCAAGCAAGAAGGAAATGATTGATATAAGGAAAACAATGTTAAAAAGAGTGACATAATGGAAGAAATTAAGGCACTGCAAGCAAGAAGGAAATGATTGATATAACAATGTTAAACAAGAGTGACATAATGGAAGAATTAGAAGGCACTGCAAGCAAGAAGAAAATGATTGATATAAGGGAAACAATGTTAAAAAGAGTGACATAATGGAAGAAATTGAAGGCACTGCAAGCAAGAAGGAAATGATTGATATAAGGAAAACAATGTTAAAAAAGAAAATGGAAGAAATCATAAGGCACTGCAAGCAAGAAGTAAATGATTGATATCATGAAAACAATGTTAAACAAGAGTGACATAATGGAAGAAATTAGAAGGCACTGCAAGCAAGAAGAAAATGATTGATATAAGGGATAACAATGTTAAAAAGAGTGACATAATGGAAGAAATTGGAAGGCACTGCAAGCAAGAAGGAAATGATTGATATAAGGAAAACAATGTTAAAAAGAGTGACATAATGGAAGAAATTGGAAGGCACTGCAAGCAAGAAGAAAATGATTGATATAAAGGAAAACAATGTTAAAAAAGAGTGACATAATGGAAGAAATTGGAAGGCACTGCAAGCAAGAAGAAATGATTGATATAGAAGGAAAACAATGTTAAAAAGAGTGACATAATGGAAGAAATTGAAGGCACTGCAAGCAAGAAGGAAATGATTGATATAAGGAAAACAATGTTAAAAAAGAGTGACGTAATGGAAGAAATTGAAGGCACTGCAAGCAAGAAGGAAAAAGATTGATATAATGAAAACAATGTTAAACAAGAGTGACATAATGGAAGAAATTAGAAGGCACTGCAAGCAAGAAGGAAATGATTGATATGAAGGGAAATTGAAGGCAACAATGTTAAAAAAAACAATGAAAAAGAGTGACATAATGGAAGAAATTGAAGGCACTGCAAGCAAGAAGAAAATGATTGATATAAGGAAAACAATGTTAAAAAGAGTGACATAATGGAAGAAATTGGAAGGCACTGCAAGCAAGAAGGAAATGATTGATATAAGGAAAACAATGTTAAAAAGAGTGACATAATGGAAGAAATTGAAGGCACTGCAAGCAAGAAGGAAATGATTGATATAGAAGGAAAACAATGTTAAAAAAGAGTGACATAATGGAAGAAATTGAAGGCACTGCAAGCAAGAAGGAAATGATTGATATAAGGAAAACAATGTTAAAAAAGAGTGACATAATGGAAGAAATTGAAGGCACTGCAAGCAAGAAGGAAATGATTGATATAAGGAAAACAATGTTAAAAAAGAGTGACATAATGGAAGAAATTGGAAGGCACTGCAAGCAAGAAGAAAATGATTGATATAAGGGAAAACAATGTTAAAAAAGAGTGACATAATGGAAGAAATTGGAAGGCACTGCAAGCAAGAAGGAAATGATTGATATAAGGAAAACAATGTTAAAAAAGTGAGTGACATAATGGAAGAAATTGAGTGAAGGAAGAAATTAGAAGGCACTGCAAGCAAGAAGAAAATGATTGATATAAGGGATAACAATGTTAAAAAGAGTGACATAATGGAAGAAAATCGAAGGCACAGCAAGCAAGAAGGAAATGATTGATATAAGGAAAACAATGTTAAAAAAGATTGACCTTATGGAAGAAATTGGAAGGCACTGCAAGCAAGAAGGAAATGATTGATATAAGGAAAACAATGTTAAAAAAGAGTGACATAATGGAAGAAATTGAAGGCACTGCAAGCAAGAAGGAAATGATTGATATAAGGAAAACAATGTTAAAAAAGAGTGACATAATGGAAGAAATTGAAGGCACTGCAAGCAAGAAGGAAATGATTGATATAAGGAAAACAATGTTAAAAAAGAGTGACATAATGGAAGAAATTGGAAGGCACTGCAAGCAAGAAGAAAATGATTGATATAAGGGATAACAATGTTAAAAAAGAGTGACATAATGGAAGAAATTGGAAGGCACTGCAAGCAAGAAGAAAATGACTGATATAAGGGAAAACAATGTTAAAAAGAGTGACATAATGGAAGAAATTGGAAGGCACTGCAAGCAAGAAGGAAATGATTGATATAAAGGAAAACAATGTTAAAAAAGAGTGACATAATGGAAGAAATTGGAAGGCACTGCAAGCAAAAAGGAAATGATTGATATAAGGGAAAACAATGTTAAAAAAGAGTGACGTAATGGAAGAAATCATAAGGCACTGCAAGCAAAAGTAAAAAGATTGATATCATGAAAAACAATGTTAAACAAGAGTGACATAATGTAAGCAATTAGAAGGCACTGCAAGCAAGAAGAAAATGATTGATATAAGGGATAACAATGTTAAAAAAGAGTGACATAATGGAAGAAATTGGAAGGCACTGCAAGCAAGAAGGAAATGATTGATATAAGGAAAACAATGTTAAAAAAGAGTGACATAATGGAAGAAATTGGAAGGCACTGCAAGCAAGAAGAAAATGATTGATATAAGGGAAAACAATGTTAAAAAAGAGTGACATAATGGAAGAAATTGAAAGGCACTGCAAGCAAGAAGGAAATGATTGATATAAGGGAAAACAATGTTAAAAAGAGTGACATAATGGAAGAAATTGGAAGGCACTGCAAGCAAGAAGAAATGATTGATATAA
>JACTAT010000035.1:637802-662402 GCA_014526335.1 Chrysaora quinquecirrha
ATGTTATGCCATTCGGATTATCGAATTCTGGTGCTACGTATCAACGTATGATGGATATGTGTTTGTCCGGCCTCAGGACAGGAAAGTGCTTTCGTATATGGACGATATTGTTATTTTAACAGTACATTCGAGGAACATGTTCGTGATCTTAAAGACGTTTTCGACTGCCTGCGGGCTGCCAAAGTAACGCTAAAAGCATCAAAATGCGTTTTGCAGCTGATAAAGTCAATTTTTTGGGTTTTGAACTTTCTCTAGATGGCATTAAACCCCAACACCGCTTGATCGACGCAATTAATGAATTTCAACGCCCCGAATCGAAAAAAGAATTAAGACGATTTCTAGGAATGGCTGGGTTTTACAGGAATTTCATAAAAGATTTCGCGACAATCAGCCAACCACTCAATAAACTCACAAACGACAATGTCAAATTTGAATGGGACACTCCCTGTGAAACGGCTTTTCAAGAGTTAAAACAAAACCTGTCGTCTGAACCAGTTTTGGCATTTCCAAAACTTCATGAGACCTTTATAGTCGAAGTTGATGCAAGTGACTATGCCGCCGGTGGGGTCCTGTCTCAAAAGGGAGACGACCAAATTTTGCACCCTGTTGCATACTTTTCAACATCTTTTACCAGTTCCCAACGCAACTGGGCAGCCATCACTAAAGAGGCGTTTGCATTGGTACTAGCTGTTCGACATTGGCATGTCTACTTAGCTGGTACAGAATTCGTTTTGCGATCAGACCACAACCCGCTGGTACACCTGAGGCAACAAAAGGATCCTAGGGGCAAATTCGGCCGCTGGATCGCGGAGTTAGAAGAATACAACTACAGCGTCCAATACATCAGAGGAAAAGACAACGTAAAAGCAGATCTATTGTCTCGGAATAGGGCAGCGAGCAACATTCAACCAGAATCACGGTTCGAAGAAAAAATCTTTGCCACTGTTAACGATAACAACGCTTTTGTGGAACAGTTGAAACAAGAACAAAACACTGACCCGTTGATTTCTAAAGCAAAAAGACTTATTGTAAACGGAGAAATAATCAACAAAGGTAGATTCAAACGTGTGCAAAAACAACTGCGAGTGGAAAACGATCTTCTTACTAAGTCTGGCAGACCAATCGTCCCAGCTTCACTGAGGAAATTCATCGTAACAGAAGTACATAAAACGGCTCATTTTGGAACAGATAAAACGTACTGTCTTCTTAAAGACCGATTCTTTTGGCCTAATATGTATGCGTATGTCAAGAATTTTATTTCCCAGTGTCTAATTTGTCAACAGACAAAATGCAGTTCCTTTCCGCCGAGGGCACCACTGCTCCCTATGGCCATTCCTGAAGCACCAATGCAGTTTATATCGATTGACATCGCCTTTATGCCAGCCGATCACCAAGGATTCCAATATTTTCTCCTTATCGGCGATATTTTTCCAAGTTCATTGAAGCTGTACCACTCAAAGACCAGACAGCTCAAAGTATCGCGAATGCCTTATTGTCGCACTGGATATATATTCATGGCACTCCCTATTTTCTGTTGAGCGACCAAGGTTCCAATGTTGATGGTGACACAATCAGGAAATCTGCAATACTCTGGGTATCGAGAAGAGACGTTCATCGGCATACCATTCACAGGGCAACGGCTTCGCTGAACGGAATATTCGAAGTGTCAAAGATATGTTACGGTCTGTCCTATTACAACGCAAAGCTCAGCAATCAAAATGGCGAACTCTTTTACCAGAACTCGTATTCGCTTTGAACACAAGTGAAAGTAAAGCGACCAAATGCATACCTTACAACGTTGTTTTTGGTAGATCTGCACGTTTGCCGATTGACATCTTATTCAATCACCGTCCAGATCAACTCGTCGATGTCAATACTCCTGCTGACTACGCTCAAGACCGAAGTTTTGCTCTTAAAAAGATATTTATGACACTGTCATTCAGAATCTACAGCTCAGTAAAGAGAAAATGCAGGCGCAGTATAATCACAAACTGCGTTTTATCGATCACAAAGAAGGGGACAAAGTATGGTTAAAAGTTAAATTTTACAAAACGGGTGAAAACCGCAAACTAGCGCCGCGCCGCCGTGGCCCGTGGACCGTATTGCGTAAACTTCCAAATGGAGTGAATTTTGAAATCATGAACGATAAAACACAAGAAAAGAAAATTGTTCATCATGATAGACTCTTTCCGTTGTCAACCGACACCTTTGCAGATCAAAAGTCGAGTAATTCTGGTCATCAACAGAACCAGGCAACTCGCTTAAAGGACAAACTTGTACTCGATCCTGCGAACCAATCCTTCAGTGAATCATCCGACACCAGCGACAGTGAGGACAGTTTCGATGAAGATAGTGGTGACACCTATAGTTCCGAGTCTGATTCTGATTCTTCCAATGAAGAACCCGTTGCTCAGCGTAGACAGTATCCTCAGCGAGAGAGACGTCTTCGTCAATTTCCAGACAAAGTTCCATGGAGTGCTATCCGAATATAGGGAGGGGGAAATGTTGGATGTTTACCCCCGTGACTTTATATTGACTATTACGTAATTAATAACTATCTATATAATCCTTGTTCTGTTCTGTTTTAAGCATTCTTAGATAGATCTAAGTTACCAAAAGAAATATCCTCTCTCTCGAGTTTTGCCTTCGGATACATTTTTTGCCAAAATGTAACAATAGATTGACCGCAAATATACGGAAATATAAAAGAAGAAGACAAGCGCGGACGATTTTTACTGAAAAGCAACTGGAAATTTTAAGGAAAGAATATAGAAATAACATATACTGCAAATCGCCCGAAAGGAATGGGCATAATGTTCAATTGCCAAACCAATCTTAAAATGGTTTGAGAAAAAAAGAAGAAAGGAAAGACGTAAATAAACTAATGGTAGGTATGAATTTATAAACATTTTTTCCTTATATCTGAAAATACAACTCATAATCTCATAATCGACCGATTATCTTTTTAGATTTACTTTTTCTGCCTCATTCTCATATAACCATGCTTACAGTGACGTCAACGGTAATTGAAGTCAGAAAAACAAAGGACGATCTTAACAGAGGAAAAAAGAGAAGAACTGGCCCAGAGCCTTGGGCTGTCAGAAACGCAAATAAATATTTGGTTTCAAAATAAACGAGCCAGGAATGGCAAATCAAAAAAGGTGAGTGCAGGAAATGCTGCAGGAAATGCTAGATGTCATGTGTAGAATATTTTAAGGAAAGATTCCAGGATTGGATTTCGAAGCGTAGAATCATTGTATGGTAGGATTAATTTGTAACAAGACAATTTCGCGTGACAAAAGAGTAGGAAAACTTAGCCTTAATTGAAACTGAAAGCCAGTAAAGGATGGAGGATAGACTTTACCTTAGGATGAGATAACATAACATAACTTAGCCTTAAATATGATAGCTTATCGTACGACAAAAAAGAAAAAAAGACAAGGACGGTCAATTTATAATAACGGCAGCTAAAAATACTAAATGACCAATATGAGAAGTCAAAATATATTCAATCGCCAGAAAGGCTGGCAAAAGAGACTGGGTTAACCAGAGACAAGGTATTAAAGTGGTTTGATAACAAAAGATACAACGAAAAACGAAAATAAACTAATGGTAGGTATGAATTTATAAACATTTTTTCCATATATTTGAAAATACATTTTCCATGTCTCATTAAGACGGTTAAAATAGGGTGAAGTTAGAGGTAGAGACCGCTTTCTTCTTAGCAGTAGACAAGACAAAATTAATAGCTGATTTATTTCTTAACAGAAAAAAAAGACAACCAAGAACAGTATTCACCAATGAACAACTCGAAAAACTAAATCAAGAATTTCAAAAAAACAAGTATATGGAATCGCCAGAAAGGCTCGAGAATGATCGTGGAATTTCAAAAACAAAACTACAAAAATGGTTTGAGAACAAAAGAAGGAAAGAAAAGCAAAAATAAACTAATGGTAGGTTCAAGACTGTTCAAGGGTATATTAATTCCTAAAACATATACATTCCAATTTTTTTTTTTTTAAAGGAGAATGTTGGTGTTGATGAAGGAACAGCGAAAAGTGAGTAGCTTATACTGTACGAAATGAGAAATTATAGTGTTGCATAATATTATAATTTTATATTATTAATGCTTGTTGTTTTCTCAACTATTGACAATCTTATATATCTCTTTTCAGCAATGCAGCAAGAAGAAGAAGCAGAAGAGAGACCAGTATGTTTATTCTTCATTTTTTTAGGATTGGACCAACGAGAAGAAGCAGAAGAGAAAACAGCATTGCAGCAAGAAGAAGTACAACCAAAAGCAGAATGTTTAACATTCAGTATATCATTGCTGATGTGAAACTTGAAAAGGTTTTTCACATCCATTCATTCGCTGGGGGAATAAAGAGACCTTTTCAATAATATCTGGATCGGCGGGATATTTTTCTGGAAGATGGCGGGTATCTTAAGTCAGGAAATCATCTCCGCGTGCAACGAATTTTATTGCGGGCGCTTCAGGAGAGGTAGTGCAGCAAATTTGGCTTCAAATTCACCATTTATTGGAGTAAAACTGAAAAGCAGGATTCCAGCTTATATGCTCAAGGAGGCATTTAGTTAGGCATTTTTCTATTTTAAAATTATTGTAGCCTTATTTTTGTGTCCGAAAGACATAATAAGGTAGTCTTCATCCGCATATTCACTCTATACTTTGGGTAACTCCCTGGTATTTGCGTTAAAAATATTCCGAAAATTCACGATTATTTTCTTCACCCTTTCAAACACTAATTGTATAATATATATGCTGAGCATTATATTTCTTCGCTACTTCAAATAGTGTAGATGTACCAAGTTTTCTTTGATATCAAAGGTGAAGGACCGACATATTTTCATTATCATTTTTTTTGGCAATTTGCTAAGAACAAGAGTTTAGACGTTTACGGTTGTTTAAGGGAAAAAATATTTCGAAAATATTAACAAATTCAGGGTGTGATTATTCGGTGCTCCAAAGTGGCCGAAAGATGCGGCCGAATTTTTGGTGCCATTTTTAGACATTTAGTTTTTCGAAAAGGGCAGCGTTTTATCCAGATCAGCCACTGTAGAAAAAGAAAAAGAAGAAAAACAGATGGCTGCAGCAAGTGAGTAGCTTTTACTGTATAAGTTTTTCGAATAAGTCAGAGAATTTTTTAGTTGTGCAGAATATTGCTTGAAAATCATGGAAGGCTTTATAAACGGGGACTTTTGTTGGACTCTTAAATTTACTCAACTACCGCGAAGGTGGCTACTTAAAATCCCCTATCGAAATATCTAATCACCTTTCCATGGCATGCATGGATAAGTTTGTAACGATGCTACAGGTTTTTAATGATGGTGAATTTCCTAAACGCATGGTTATCATAAAATCACAGATTCAATTGACGCCACCTAGTCGTAACAGTCACTGTACTGATGATATCCGTTAAAGTTGTATGGACATCCTCCACTATACTGCACATCTTCCATGTTACTGAACATCAAGTTATACGGAGTTCAAATGAAAATGTAAAAAGATCTGATAAAATATATTTACGTGATAGTAGCCTATTGGCGGTCATGGCCCATGGTCAGGGGTGGGTGGATACAGTAGATCAGTTATTCTGCCGATTCTTCAACAACAACCTATGATCTGGACTGAGGGTTAACTTAATTAGTGACACTTTCCTTCTTCGATACACTAGGTATTCATTTAATATGATCACTTCATTTTGTAGCAACAACAAAAGCACCATCCAAAAGGACAAAAAAGAGAAAAGGGGGTATAGGTTCTAAACTTTATTTTGGTCAGGTAGATAACGTGGAACTCATGGAATGTATTCTTATCGGCATTTGTTGCAAGAAAACAGTACTAGTGATATCCGCCATTGAATTGAAGGACTTATATTTATGTTGTGCAACTATGTCCCACTTACTGTCGACTTACTAAACGGCACACAGCTGTTCGCGCAGCTGCATGTGCCAATTGTCATGCAGTAGGCAACAGCACCACTGTATGCCGCAAAGAGCTGCAGCACGATCATGAAAATGCGCACACCAGCAACATCATTGTTGAGGATTCGTTGAATCCTGACAATGTGTTGCATATTATTAAAGAAAATGATCTACCGCCTTGCTTCGGTGAATTGCACAGCCTGACGATAGACTGTGCAGAAGTAAGCAGGCAAAGAAAAAAGCCAGACACGGGTGATGACATTCATCCTCGCAAATCAAATGATTATGCGCGGGGTTATTTGCACCCATACACGGAAGAGGCCTGGGAGCAATGGCTTCAAAGATTCAGCTCCCAGGCCAATTCCAAGTTCTCAGGAAAAAACAAACAAAAGGGGCGAGCATGGGCTCGCCCTTTACGATAAGTCATTACTAAGCTAACAACAGCTGTATAGCTGCGCCTACGGCAGGAAGCCAAGACGCAAAGATGTGCAAGTAAGATCGAAGACGCTGGGCTGCCCAGCCATACTAGAAACAAAAGTAATTATCATCGACGATGACTGGAAGGTGTTGGAAATTACAGTATTAAAATTTTCAGCGAACCTTCAAGTCCATTTTCCTCCCACGGATCACTGAGCACACATTGAGGATCATTGAGGACATTAGAAATGCAGATGCAACATTTAACACAGTAAAGTTTAATTTTAAATTAACATTGAATAGATACAAATTCTCTCCTGTTGTTTTAAGACGATGAAATGGTTATCTATATGAGCTATACAGTTGGTGAAACACAGCTGTATAGCTGCTCATGTGGCGGAAGGCCACGAATGACCATGGCGGCAGAGAAAAATCAGGAGAGGAAAGGAAGGGATTTAGCCAACATACACATTATTCACTGATAAATGTCAGTAGCCTTGTTTCTTTCTTTCTCTCCTGCCAAGTTAAATTAATGCTGAGATAAATAGGGGGCGAAAAACGCCCCCGGTCAAAAACATAAAAATTTGCCCGGTTAAAATAGGGTGAAGCTAGAGCCCGCTTTCTTCTTAGCAGTAGACAAGACAAAATTAATAGTTGATTTATTTCTTAACAGAAAAAAAAAAGACAGCCACGAACAATTTTTAAGACTGAACAAATTACAAGACTTAATGAAGAATTTAAAAAAAACAATTACATAAAATCACCCGAAAGGCTCGAGAACGAGCTTGGAATTAATAAATCCAAGCTGCAAAAATGGTTCGAGAATAAAAGAAGAAAAGAAAAGCAAAAATAAACTAATGGTAGGTATGAATTTATACCAATTTTTTCCATATATCTGAACATACAATTATTATGTCTCATTAAGACGGTTTTCTAGACTTATTACGCTAGTACTTGTTATCGCACATAAAATGTTTAGTTGTTGTTGTTGTTAGAAAGCTGCTCAAACTTTGACTCATGTAGACTTACAACTTGAGTCGTAGTTATCGCTATTGAATTAAACTGCTGGACGCCCAAACTACGACTCATAATCGACCGGTTATCTTTTTAGATTAACTTTTTCTGCCTCGTTCTTATAAAACCATGCTTACAGTGACGTCAACGGTAATTGGTTGAAATAGACCAAATCTACCGGATCTAAAACGCCGTGAAGAGCATCAAAAAATTTGCCCGGTTAAAATAGGGTGAAGCTAAAGACCGCTTTCTTCTTAGCAGCAGACAAGACAAAATTAATAGTTGATTTATTTCTTAACAGAAAAGAAAAAAAGACAAGGACGGTCCGTATATAACAACCAGCAGGTAAAAATACTCCATGAGGAATATGAGAAGTCAAAGTATATTAAGTCCCCAGAAAGGCTGGCAAAAGAGACAGGATTGACGAGAGACAAGATCTTGAAGTGGTTCGATAATAAAAGATACAATGAAAAACGCAAGTAAACTAATGGTAGGTATGAATTTATAACAATTTTTTCCATATATCTGAAAATACAATTTTTATGTCTCATTCAGACGGTTTTCTAGACTTATTACGCTAGTACTTGTTATCGCACATAAAATGTTTAGTTTTTGTTGTTGTTAGAAAGCTGCTCAAACTTTGACTCTTGGAGACTTATAACTTGAGTCGTAGTTATCGCTATTGAATTAAACTGCTGGACGCCCAAACTACGACTCATAATCGGCCGGTTATCTTTTTAGATTAACTTTTTCTGCCTCGTTCTTATATAACCATGCTTACAGTGACGTCAACGGTAATTGGTTGAAATAGACCAAATCTACCGGATTTAAAACGCCGTGAAGAGCATCAAAAAATTTGCCCGGTTAAAATAGGGTGAAGCTAGAGACCGCTTTCTTCTTAGCAGCAGACAAGACAAAATTAATAGTTGATTTATTTCTTAACAGAAAAGAAAAAAAGACAAGGACGGTCCGTATATAACAACCAGCAGGTAAAAATACTCCATGAGGAATACGAGAAGTCAAAGTATATTAAGTCCCCAGAAAGGCTGGCAAAAGAGACAGGATTGACGAGAGACAAGATCTTGAAGTGGTTCGATAATAAACAAGAAGCCGAACGGCTTCAACACGGTAGCAACAGAATGGGAAGTAATTCATAACTAGACTCACTACATAAGTCCCACTACTTCGCTCGTTGTTGTTGTTGCTGTTGTTTTCTACAATGGTTGGAGTGCCAAATCGAAGTAAGGGGAGCGTAAACTAGAGACTCGTGTCACGAGTCTAATTCATAACCTTTCTTTTAAGAGTCAGAATGTAAGACAAAAAAAAGACAACCAAGAACTGTATTTAAGAAAGAGCAAATGGAAATATTTCAAAATCAGTTCGAAATTAACCAATATTGCCATTCACCAGAAAGGCTAGCCGATGAAATGGGAATCGGTAAAGAACAAGTTCTTAAATGGTTTGAAAATCGAAGAAGAAAAGAAAAGCGAAAATAAACTATTGGTATGAATTTATTATATTTTTTTTCACATATATCTGAAAATACATTTTTATGTGCGAAGGATGAGCACAATATGTGGGGATGCGATGTCACGGATACAGGTATAGACCTACCTATACCTACCTACCTACCTACCTACCTACCTAAGACGCTCTTTTTTTGCCAAAATGTAACAATAGATTGACCGCAAATATACGGAAATATAAAAGAAGAAGACAAGCGCGGACGATTTTTACTGAAAAGCAACTGGAAATTTTAAGGAAAGAATATAGAAATAACATATACTGCAAATCGCCCGAAAGGAATGGGCATAATGTTCAATTGCCAAACCAATCTTAAAATGGTTTGAGAAAAAAAGAAGAAAGGAAAGACGTAAATAAACTAATGGTAGGTATGAATTTATAAACATTTTTTCCTTATATCTGAAAATACAACTCATAATCTCATAATCGACCGATTATCTTTTTAGATTTACTTTTTCTGCCTCATTCTCATATAACCATGCTTACAGTGACGTCAACGGTAATTGAAGTCAGAAAAACAAAGGACGATCTTAACAGAGGAAAAAAGAGAAGAACTGGCCCAGAGCCTTGGGCTGTCAGAAACGCAAATAAATATTTGGTTTCAAAATAAACGAGCCAGGAATGGCAAATCAAAAAAAGGTGAGTGCAGGGAAATGCTGCAGGGAAATGCTAGATGTCATGTGTAGAATATTTTAAGGAAAGATTCCAGGATTGGATTTCGAAGCGTAGAATCATTGTATGGTAGGATTAATTTGTAACAAGACAATTTCGCGTGACAAAAGAGTAGGAAAACTTAGCCTTAATTGAAACTGAAAGCCAGTAAAGGATGGAGGATAGACTTTACCTTAGGATGAGATAACATAACATAACTTAGCCTTAAATATGATAGCTTATCGTACGACAAAAAAGGAAAAAAGACAAGGACGGTCAATTTATAATAACGAGCAGCTAAAAATACTAAATGACCAATATGAGAAGTCAAAATATATTCAATCGCCAGAAAGGCTGGCAAAAGAGACTGGGTTAACCAGAGACAAGGTATTAAAATGGTTTGATAACAAAAGATACAACGAAAACGAAAATAAACTAATGGTAGGTATGAATTTATAAACATTTTTCCATATATTTGAAAATACATTTTCCATGTCTCATTAAGACAGTTAAAATAGGGTGAAGTTAGAGGTAGAGACCGCTTTCTTCTTAGCAGTAGACAAGACAAAATTAATAGCTGATTTATTTCTTAACAGAAAAAAAAGACAACCAAGAACAGTATTCACCAATGAACAACTCGAAAAACTAAATCAAGAATTTCAAAAAACAAGTATATGGAATCGCCAGAAAGGCTCGAGAATGATCGTGGAATTTCAAAAACAAAACTACAAAATGGTTTGAGAACAAAAGAAGGAAAGAAAAGCAAAAATAAACTAATGGTAGGTTCAAGACTGTTCAAGGGTATATTAATTCCTAAAACATATACATTCCAATTTTTTTTTTTTTAAAGGAGAATGTTGGTGTTGATGAAGGAACAGCGAAAAGTGAGTAGCTTATACTGTACGAAATGAGAAATTATAGTGTTGCATAATATTATAATTTTATATTATTAATGCTTGTTGTTTTCTCAACTATTGACAATCTTATATATCTCTTTTCAGCAATGCAGCAAGAAGAAGAAGCAGAAGAGAGACCAGTATGTTTATTCTTCATTTTTTTAGGATTGGACCAACGAGAAGAAGCAGAAGAGAAAACAGCATTGCAGCAAGAAGAAGTACAACCAAAAGCAGAATGTTTAACATTCAGTATATCATTGCTGATGTGAAACTTGAAAAGGTTTTTCACATCCATTCATTCGCTGGGGGAATAAAGAGACCTTTTCAATAATATCTGGATCGGCGGGATATTTTTCTGGAAGATGGCGGGTATCTTAAGTCAGGAAATCATCTCCGCGTGCAACGAATTTTATTGCGGGCGCTTCAGGAGAGGTAGTGCAGCAAATTTGGCTTCAAATTCACCATTTATTGGAGTAAAACTGAAAAGCAGGATTCCAGCTTATATGCTCAAGGAGGCATTTAGTTAGGCATTTTTCTATTTTAAAATTATTGTAGCCTTATTTTTGTGTCCGAAAGACATAATAAGGTAGTCTTCATCCGCATATTCACTCTATACTTTGGGTAACTCCCTGGTATTTGCGTTAAAAATATTCCGAAAATTCACGATTATTTTCTTCACCCTTTCAAACACTAATTGTATAATATATATGCTGAGCATTATATTTCTTCGCTACTTCAAATAGTGTAGATGTACCAAGTTTTCTTTGATATCAAAGGTGAAGGACCGACATATTTTCATTATCATTTTTTTTGGCAATTTGCTAAGAACAAGAGTTTAGACGTTTACGGTTGTTTAAGGGAAAAAATATTTCGAAAATATTAACAAATTCAGGGTGTGATTATTCGGTGCTCCAAAGTGGCCGAAAGATGCGGCCGAATTTTTGGTGCCATTTTTAGACATTTAGTTTTTCGAAAAGGGCAGCGTTTTATCCAGATCAGCCACTGTAGAAAAAGAAAAAGAAGAAAAACAGATGGCTGCAGCAAGTGAGTAGCTTTTACTGTATAAGTTTTTCGAATAAGTCAGAGAATTTTTTTTAGTTGTGCAGAATATTGCTTGAAAATCATGGAAGGCTTTATAAACGGGGACTTTTGTTGGACTCTTAAATTTACTCAACTACCGCGAAGGTGGCTACTTAAAATCCCCTATCGAAATATCTAATCACCTTTCCATGGCATGCATGGATAAGTTTGTAACGATGCTACAGGTTTTTAATGATGGTGAATTTCCTAAACGCATGGTTATCATAAAATCACAGATTCAATTGACGCCACCTAGTCGTAACAGTCACTGTACTGATGATATCCGTTAAAGTTGTATGGACATCCTCCACTATACTGCACATCTTCCATGTTACTGAACATCAAGTTATACGGAGTTCAAATGAAAATGTAAAAAGATCTGATAAAATATATTTACGTGATAGTAGCCTATTGGCGGTCATGGCCCATGGTCAGGGGTGGGTGGATACAGTAGATCAGTTATTCTGCCGATTCTTCAACAACAACCTATGATCTGGACTGAGGGGTTAACTTAATTAGTGACACTTTCCTTCTTCGATACACTAGGTATTCATTTAATATGATCACTTCATTTTGTAGCAACAACAAAAGCACCATCCAAAAGGACAAAAAAGAGAAAAGGGGGTATAGGTTCTAAACTTTATTTTGGTCAGGTAGATAACGTGGAACTCATGGAATGTATTCTTATCGGCATTTGTTGCAAGAAAACAGTACTAGTGATATCCGCCATTGAATTGAAGGACTTATATTTATGTTGTGCAACTATGTCCCACTTACTGTCGACTTACTAAACGGCACACAGCTGTTCGCGCAGCTGCATGTGCCAATTGTCATGCAGTAGGCAACAGCACCACTGTATGCCGCAAAGAGCTGCAGCACGATCATGAAAATGCGCACACCAGCAACATCATTGTTGAGGATTCGTTGAATCCTGACAATGTGTTGCATATTATTAAAGAAAATGATCTACCGCCTTGCTTCGGTGAATTGCACAGCCTGACGATAGACTGTGCAGAAGTAAGCAGGCAAAGAAAAAAGCCAGACACGGGTGATGACATTCATCCTCGCAAATCAAATGATTATGCGCGGGGTTATTTGCACCCATACACGGAAGAGGCCTGGGAGCAATGGCTTCAAAGATTCAGCTCCCAGGCCAATTCCAAGTTCTCAGGAAAAAAACAAACAAAAGGGGCGAGCATGGGCTCGCCCTTTACGATAAGTCATTACTAAGCTAACAACAGCTGTATAGCTGCGCCTACGGCGGGAAGCCAAGACGCAAAGATGTGCAAGTAAGATCGAAGACGCTGGGCTGCCCAGCCATACTAGAAACAAAAGTAATTATCATCGACGATGACTGGAAGGTGTTGGAAATTACAGTATTAAAATTTTCAGCGAACCTTCAAGTCCATTTTCCTCCCACGGATCACTGAGCACACATTGAGGATCATTGAGGACATTAGAAATGCAGATGCAACATTTAACACAGTAAAGTTTAATTTTAAATTAACATTGAATAGATACAAATTCTCTCCTGTTGTTTTAAGACGATGAAATGGTTATCTATATGAGCTATACAGTTGGTGAAACACAGCTGTATAGCTGCTCATGTGGCGGAAGGCCACGAATGACCGCGGCGGCAGAGAAAAATCAGGAGAGGAAAGGAAGGGATTTAGCCAACATACACATTATTCACTGATAAATGTCAGTAGCCTTGTTTCTTTCTTTCTCTCCTGCCAAGTTAAATTAATGCTGAGATAAATAGGGGGCGAAAAACGCCCCCGGTCAAAAACATAAAAATTTGCCCGGTTAAAATAGGGTGAAGCTAGAGCCCGCTTTCTTCTTAGCAGTAGACAAGACAAAATTAATAGTTGATTTATTTCTTAACAGAAAAAAAAAAGACAGCCACGAACAATTTTTAAGACTGAACAAATTACAAGACTTAATGAAGAATTTAAAAAAAACAATTACATAAAATCACCCGAAAGGCTCGAGAACGAGCTTGGAATTAATAAATCCAAGCTGCAAAAATGGTTCGAGAATAAAAGAAGAAAAGAAAAGCAAAAATAAACTAATGGTAGGTATGAATTTATACCAATTTTTTCCATATATCTGAACATACAATTATTATGTCTCATTAAGACGGTTTTCTAGACTTATTACGCTAGTACTTGTTATCGCACATAAAATGTTTAGTTGTTGTTGTTGTTAGAAAGCTGCTCAAACTTTGACTCATGTAGACTTACAACTTGAGTCGTAGTTATCGCTATTGAATTAAACTGCTGGACGCCCAAACTACGACTCATAATCGACCGGTTATCTTTTAGATTAACTTTTCTGCCTCGTTCTTATAAAACCATGCTTACAGTGACGTCAACGGTAATTGGTTGAAATAGACCAAATCTACCGGATCTAAAACGCCGTGAAGAGCATCAAAAAATTTGCCCGGTTAAAATAGGGTGAAGCTAAAGACCGCTTTCTTCTTAGCAGCAGACAAGACAAAATTAATAGTTGATTTATTTCTTAACAGAAAAGAAAAAAAGACAAGGACGGTCCGTATATAACAACCAGCAGGTAAAAATACTCCATGAGGAATACGAGAAGTCAAAGTATATTAAGTCCCCAGAAAGGCTGGCAAAAGAGACAGGATTGACGAGAGACAAGATCTTGAAGTGGTTCGATAATAAAAGATACAATGAAAAACGCAAGTAAACTAATGGTAGGTATGAATTTATAACAATTTTTTCCATATATCTGAAAATACAATTTTTATGTCTCATTCAGACGGTTTTCTAGACTTATTACGCTAGTACTTGTTATCGCACATAAAATGTTTAGTTTTTGTTGTTGTTAGAAAGCTGCTCAAACTTTGACTCTTGGAGACTTATAACTTGAGTCGTAGTTATCGCTATTGAATTAAACTGCTGGACGCCCAAACTACGACTCATAATCGACCGGTTATCTTTTTAGATTAACTTTTTCTGCCTCGTTCTTATATAACCATGCTTACAGTGACGTCAACGGTAATTGGTTGAAATAGACCAAATCTACCGGATTTAAAACGCCGTGAAGAGCATCAAAAAATTTGCCCGGTTAAAATAGGGTGAAGCTAGAGACCGCTTTCTTCTTAGCAGCAGACAAGACAAAATTAATAGTTGATTTATTTCTTAACAGAAAAGAAAAAAAGACAAGGACGGTCCGTATATAACAACCAGCAGGTAAAAATACTCCATGAGGAATACGAGAAGTCAAAGTATATTAAGTCCCCAGAAAGGCTGGCAAAAGAGACAGGATTGACGAGAGACAAGATCTTGAAGTGGTTCGATAATAAACAAGAAGCCGAACGGCTTCAACACGGTAGCAACAGAATGGGAAGTAATTCATAACTAGACTCACTACATAAGTCCCACTACTTCGCTCGTTGTTGTTGTTGCTGTTGTTTTCTACAATGGTTGGAGTGCCAAATCGAAGTAAGGGGAGCGTAAACTAGAGACTCGTGTCACGAGTCTAATTCATAACCTTTCTTTTAAGAGTCAGAATGTAAGACAAAAAAAGACAACCAAGAACTGTATTTAAGAAAGAGCAAATGGAAATATTTCAAAATCAGTTCGAAATTAACCAATATTGCCATTCACCAGAAAGGCTAGCCGATGAAATGGGAATCGGTAAAGAACAAGTTCTTAAATGGTTTGAAAATCGAAGAAGAAAAGAAAAGCGAAAATAAACTATTGGTATGAATTTATTATATTTTTTTTCACATATATCTGAAAATACATTTTTATGTGCGAAGGATGAGCACAATATGTGGGGATGCGATGTCACGGATACAGGTATAGACCTACCTATACCTACCTACCTACCTACCTACCTACCTAAGACGCTCTTTTTTTGCCAAAATGTAACAATAGATTGACCGCAAATATACGGAAATATAAAAGAAGAAGACAAGCGCGGACGATTTTTACTGAAAAGCAACTGGAAATTTTAAGGAAAGAATATAGAAATAACATATACTGCAAATCGCCCGAAAGGAATGGGCATAATGTTCAATTGCCAAAACAATCTTAAAATGGTTTGAGAAAAAAAGAAGAAAGGAAAGACGTAAATAAACTAATGGTAGGTATGAATTTATAAACATTTTTTCCTTATATCTGAAAATACAACTCATAATCTCATAATCGACCGATTATCTTTTTAGATTTACATTTTCTGCCTCATTCTCATATAACCATGCTTACAGTGACGTCAACGGTAATTGAAGTCAGAAAAACAAAGGACGATCTTAACAGAGGAAAAAAGAGAAGAACTGGCCCAGAGCCTTGGGCTGTCAGAAACGCAAATAAATATTTGGTTTCAAAATAAACGAGCCAGGAATGGCAAATCAAAAAAAGGTGAGTGCAGGAAAATGCTGCAGGGAAATGCTAGATGTCATGTGTAGAATATTTTAAGGAAAGATTCCAGGATTGGATTTCGAAGCGTAGAATCATTGAATGGTAGGATTAATTTGTAACAAGACAATTTCGCGTGACAAAAGAGTAGGAAAACTTAGCCTTAATTGAAACTGAAAGCCAGTAAAGGATGGAGGATAGACTTTACCTTAGGATGAGATAACATAACATAACTTAGCCTTAAATATGATAGCTTATCGTACGACAAAAAAGGAAAAAAGACAAGGACGGTCAATTTATAATAACGAGCAGCTAAAAATACTAAATGACCAATATGAGAAGTCAAAATATATTCAATCGCCAGAAAGGCTGGCAAAAGAGACTGGGTTAACCAGAGACAAGGTATTAAAGTGGTTTGATAACAAAAGATACAACGAAAAACGAAAATAAACTAATGGTAGGTATGAATTTATAAACATTTTTTCCATATATTTGAAAATACATTTTCCATGTCTCATTAAGACGGTTAAAATAGGGTGAAGTTAGAGGTAGAGACCGCTTTCTTCTTAGCAGTAGACAAGACAAAATTAATAGCTGATTTATTTCTTAACAGAAAAAAAAGACAACCAAGAACAGTATTCACCAATGAACAACTCGAAAAACTAAATCAAGAATTTCAAAAAAACAAGTATATGGAATCGCCAGAAAGGCTCGAGAATGATCGTGGAATTTCAAAAACAAAACTACAAAAATGGTTTGAGAACAAACGAAGGAAAGAAAAGCAAAATAAACTAATGGTAGGTTCAAGACTGTTCAAGGGTATATTAATTCCTAAAACATATACATTCCAATTTTTTTTTTTTTAAAGGAGAATGTTGGTGTTGATGAAGGAACAGCGAAAAGTGAGTAGCTTATACTGTACGAAATGAGAAATTATAGTGTTGCATAATATTATAATTTTATATTATTAATGCTTGTTGTTTTCTCAACTATTGACAATCTTATATATCTCTTTTCAGCAATGCAGCAAGAAGAAGAAGCAGAAGAGAGACCAGTATGTTTATTCTTCATTTTTTTAGGATTGGACCAACGAGAAGAAGCAGAAGAGAAAACAGCATTGTAGCAAGAAGAAGTACAACCAAAAGCAGAATGTATAACATTCAGTATATCATTGCTGATGTGAAACTTAAAAAGGTTTTTCACATCCATTCATTCGCTGGGCGAATAAAGAGACCTTTTCAAACATATCTGGATCGGCGGGATATTTTTCTGGAAGATAGCGCATATCTTAAGTCAGGGAATCATCTCCGCGTGCAACGAATTTTATTGCAGACGCTTCAGGAGAGGTAGTGCAGCAAATTTGGCTTCAAATTCACCATTTATTGGAGTAAAACTGAAAAGCAGGATTCCAGCTTATATGCTCAAGGAGGCATTTAGTTAGGCATTTTTCTTTTTTAAAATTATTGTAGCCTTATTTTTGTGTCCGAAAGACATTTATTAAGGTAGTCTTCATCCGCATATTCACTCTATACTTTGGGTAACTCCCTGGTATTTGCGTTAAAAATATTCCGAAAATTCACGATTATTTTCGTCGCCGTTTCAAACACTAATTGCATCTCGCCACCATTGTCACCGCGTCTTTCGAAAAATGCGGCCGCACACTTGACAAACCGATGATGCAATGTTTAATGCTTAGATTACACGAGAGGAGGTAATTTTAGCTCTTCTTTAGTCCGTAAAATCATACTTATTGTTAAATTTCAAAAGGGACTGGAACAACAATTGATGCAAAGGCAGCTCCAGCAGACAAAAACAGTTGAACAGCTAGAGCAGCTGCATTCTACAACAATTTTGCAGATTGCTGAGCATTATATTTCTTCGCTACTTCAAATAGGGTAGATATATTCTTTGATATGGAAGGTGAAGGACCGACATATTTTCATTATCATTGTTTTGGCAATTTGCTAAGAACAAGAGTTTAGACGTTTACGGTTGTTAAATGGAAAAAATATTTCCAAAATATTAACAATTATACGGTACTTCAAAGTGGCCGAAAGATGCAGCCGCATTTTTGGCGCCATTTTTAGACTCATTTTTCGAAAAGGGCAGCGTTTTATCCAGATCAGCCACTGTTGAAAGGTCAAATGGTATGGGGTATGATAATGCCTAAAACATGTTTGTTATTTAAAAAAGCTCATATAAAATGCAAGTTTCGTTTTAAAGGAAAAAAAAAGGCAAAGATTTAGAGACAGCTGATGCTAGTGAGTAGCTTTTACTGTATAAGTTTTTCGAATAAGTCAGAGAATTTTTTTTAGTTGTGCAGAATATTGCTTGAAAATCATGGAAGGCTTTATAAACGGGGACTTTTGTTGGACTCTTAAATTTACTCAACTACAGCGAAGGTGGCTACTTAAAATCCCCTATCGAAATATCTAATCACCTTTCCATGGCATGCATGGATAAGTTTGTAACGATGGTACAGATATTTCATGATGGTGAATTTCCTAAACGCATGGTTATCATAAAATCACAGATTCAATTGACGCCACCTGGTCGCAACAGTCACTGTACTTATGATATCCGTTAAAGTTGTATGGACATCCTCCACTATACTGCACATCCTCCATCTTACTGGACATGACGTTGTACGGAGTTAAAATAAAAATGTAAAAAGATCTAATAAAATATCTTTGCATGGCGATACTAGCGTATTGGCGGTCATGGCCCATGGTCAGGGGTGGGTAGATACAGTAGATCACTTTTTCTGCCGATTCTTCAACGACAACCTATGATCTGAACTGAGGGTTAACTTAATTAGTGACACTTTCCCTCTTAGATACACTAGGTACCCGTAAAATATGATCACTTAATTTTGCAGGCACAAAGTCACCATTAAAGAGAAAAAGAAGAAAATGAGCAAGAACAAGACAAATTTTATTTCAGTCAGGTAGATACTGTAACGCGGAAAGCACGGAACCCATTCTCATCGGCAGTTGTGAAACTGATATCTACGAGCGGGATCAACGTTTTTGCAGGTCCTGCATTAGTAAGATAGAAAATGATAGAATCTCTCTTGCATGATAATAGTAGCCTATTGGCGGTCATTGGTCTTTGGGTACATGGTCCAAGGTCAGGGGTCGATAGATACATCAGTTATTCTGCCGATTCTTCAGCGACAAGATATGATCTGAACTGAGGGTTAACTTAATTAGTGACACTTTCCCTCTTCTATACACTAGGTACCCGTAAAATATGATCATTTCATTCTGTAGGGACAACAAAAGTACCGTCAATCAGAAGAAGGAGAAAAAGAGCAAGAACAAGAAAAATTTTATTTCAGTCAGGTAGATAACGCGGAAAGCACGGAACCCATTCTCATCAACAGTTGTGAAACTGATATTTACGAACGAGATCAACGTTTTTGCTTTATATTCTTGGTCAGCACTAGAATATTCTGTCATTCGTTTACTGTATTCCAAGTTGCAATGAAGAAAAGTACTGACTTAGCTATTATAGACAGGTTAGAATTAAATTTACGGTATATTATTATTTTTGATTTAATGTTATTTCTAGTTGAACTATTAGTAGAATAGTAGCAGAGCATGGGCTCGTCCTTTACGATAAATCCTATGTAAGCCATACAGCTGTTGAAACACAGCTGTGTAGCTGCGCCTACGGCGGGAAGCCGAGACGCAAAGATGACCAAGTGAGGTCAAAGATGCTGGGCTGCCCAGCCATACTAGAAACCAAATTAATTATCATCGACGATGACTGGAAGATGCTTGAAATTACGGCACCCAAATTTTCAGCGCACCTTCCAGTCCATTTTCCTCCTGAGGATCACTGAGTACTGTGTGAAGGAAACTCTTCTCTGATTCCGATTCCGCACGAGATAGACTATAGACTGTAGAATAAGCACAACCGACTTTTGCTAGAGGACTGTATTAGTTTCGATTATATTGATTTCTAGCTTGATTTCTACGAATTTATTGATTTCTTGAATATTTTTACTTGACTTGTTTCTTGAGTTCATTCGAAGGTGCTCAATGTGCGTGAGGTGGAGTAAGTCGGCAACTTACTGTCGACTTACTAAACGGCACACAGCTGTTCGCGCAGCTGCATGTGCCAGTTGTTATACAGTTGGCAACAGCACCACTGTATGCCGCAAAGAGCTGAGGCACTCTCTGCTGCCAACTGATCAGGTGATTCTAAGTACTTGGACTTTTTATCATAATTTTTAAGTATTGCAATCTGGTCTTCTTTAAAAATGGTTCTTGGTTGTCTTTTTTTACCTTTTGTTAAAAAGCAAACCATCTATTAAGGTTCAAATCATCATCTAACAAATCATCTAACTTGGGGATTACTGCTAGTTTCTCATTTTTGCTAAATTACCGGAGTACCCTACACTGTATTACAGGGATACCACCAGCAGAGCTCCTTTTCGATAGAAAGATCACAGCAAAAATACCTCATTTCCCAACGGCACCATATCCGATCAATAAACATGCAGGTCTTGCTGCAAAGGAAAAGAAAAGAAAGGAAAAGGCGAAAAGATACTATGACAGAAAGCATCACACGAAAGAATCCAACATGAAGGTAGGTGACTCAGTTCTTGTGAAGCAACAACGGAACAACAAGCTAATAAACATTTACTGTCCAACGCCTTATATTGTCACAGAAATCAAAGGATCTCAATTAACGGCAGCAAACAAAGATCATACCATCACGCGCAACAAATCCTTCTTCAAACTGTTCAAAGGAACTATTTCCGATTCAGAAAGCGATTCAGATGATTCAGAATCTGAACTTGAAGAAGATCAATCCTCGATATCCTGCACCATTTTTCATAAAGATCAGATAAAAGTACTGCAAAATTATTATAAGAAGCCCAAGTACTTAGAATTACCTGATCGGTTGGCATAACAGAAAAGAAAAAAGACATGCAAGATCAGTTCTTACCGAAAATCAGATTGAAGTATTAAACAATCAATATAAAGAATCGAAATACATTCACTCACCAGAAAGGATAGCGACGGAAATTGGATTATCGAAAAAAGTATTATTAAAGTGGTTTGAAAATAAAAGACGCAAAGATAAACAATCATAAACTAATGGTAAAATCAAAATACTTGGAGTCACCAGAGAGAGTTGCGGAAGAGACTGGACTCTCCAAAAAAAGTTTGCTAGCATGGTTTCAAAACAGAAGATATCATGAAAAAGAAAAATAAATTAATGGTATGAATTTATAATAATTTTTTCCATATATCTGAAAATACATTTTTCATGTCTCATTAAGACGGTTAAAATAGGGTGAAGCTAGAGGTAGAGACCGCTTTCTTCTTAGCAGTAGACAAGACAAAATTAATAGTTGATTTATTTCTTAACAGAACAGAAAAAAAGACAACCAAGAACAGTGTTCAACAATGAACAGCTTGAAAAATTAAATAAAGAATTTAAAAACACCAATTATATGCAATCGCCAGAAAGGCTCGAAAATGATATTGGCATTTCTAAAATAAAATTACAAAAATGGTTTGAAAATAAAAGAAGAAAGGAAAGGCGTAAATAAACTAATGGTAGGTATGAATTTATAACAATTTTTTCCATGTATCTGAAAATACATTTTTTATGTCTCATTAAGACGGTTTTCTAGACTTATTACGCTAGTCTTTGTTATCGAACATACCATCTTTAGTTGTTGTTGTTTTCAGAAAGCTGCTCAAACTTGGACTCATGTAGACTCATTACTTGAGTCGTAGTTATCGCTAATTTTGACAAATGTGGCTTCGATCAAGACCTCTTTGAAACAAGACCTTTTTCATAAAAATTGTCAGTTAGAAAAGGAAGATTTGCTTAAGGAGCAGAAATTTCAGTACCGAGCTTCATATAATTAGTCACCTATCCACAAGTCACGTGACTAACACCATTGTCTTGCTACTTTTAGAACAACAATGGTTGGGTGTTTACTTGTACAAAGTTTGAACTTCATAAGTTCTATGGCTGAGATAACTAGGGGGCGAAAAACGCCTCCCCCCGGTCAAGAACATCAACAAATTTGAAAAAGAAAAAGAAGAAAAACAGATGGCTGCAGCAAGTGAGTAGCTATTACTGTATAAGTTTTTCGAAACAAGTCTGATAATCTCAGATTCAATTGACGCCACCTTGTCGCAAATGCAACATTAGTTCTACAATCACCAACACACTCAAGTCATTGTATGAACATGCAAAGAATCTCGTACTTGTAGGTGACAAACCCAGTAAATGGTTTCTGTCAAAAGTGGGTGTGCGACAAGGATGTGTTCTTTCTCCCTACCTTTTTAATGTCTTCTTAGAGTTTATTATGACTGAAGCGTTAGAAAGTTTTATTGGTAATGTCAAAATTGGGGGTAGAACAATTTCCAATCTACGTTTTGCTGATGATATCGATTTGATTGCAGACAGTGAAGAAGAATTACGAGAACTGACCGAAAAACTTGATCAAGCAGCAACTAAGTATGGCATGGAGATCAGTGCAGATAAAAGTAAAATACTAGTAACATCCAAGCATCCACTGGAACTAAGTCGACCCATATGTCTCGCTAATGAAGAACTTGAACAAGTGACCTCTTTCAAGTATCTAGGAAGCCAAATTACCAATACTTTAAATTCCATCACAGAAATTAAATGCCGTATTGGAATAGCTACATCAGCAATGAGTAGACTTAATCCTATTTGGTCAAATAGAAACATTTCTGTTAAAACAAAGCTGAGATTTATAAGGGCGATTGTGATATCTAACATGACATATGCATGTGAATCCTGGACGATAGATGCAGAATCTGAAAAGAGAATTAATGCATTTGAAATGAAATGTTACAGAAAAATACTGCAGATACCGTACACAGCACATAGGACTAATGAGAGTGTGAAAGATGAAATAGTGCAAAACAGTGAAAACTATGAAACCCTACTGTCTGTTGTTAAACAAAGAAAACTAAAATGGTTTGGTCATGTCACACGCCATCCCAAGGAACTTGGTCTAGCACACACTATAATGCATGGCCAAGTGCCTGGAAAGAGAGCTAGGGGAAGACCAAGAAAGAACTGGCTGGAAAACATTGGAAGTTGGACCAACTTGTCTATATGTCAAGCGATGAGAAATGCAGATGATCGGATGGTCGTAACAGTCACTGTACTAATGATATCCGTTAAAGTTGTATTGACATCCTCCACTATACTGCACATCCTCCATGTTACTGGACATGACGTTGTACGGAGTTAAAATGAAAATGTAAAAAGATCTAATAAAATATCTTTGCATGGCGATACTAGCGTATTGGCAGTCATGGCCCATGGTCAGGGGTGGGTAGATACAGTAGATCACTTGTTCTGCTGATTCTTCAACGACAACCTATGATCTGAACTGGCGGTTAACTTAAATAGTGACGCTTTCCTTCTTCGATACACTAGGTATTAATTAAATATAATCACTTCAATTTGTAGCAACAAAGAAAGCATCTATAAGAAGAAAAAGAAGAAAAGGGGTATAGTTTACTACCCACTGGCTACATTTTAATTTGGTCACGTAGATAACGAGGAACTAAGAAAAAGCTCATTTAAATGCAAGTTTCGTTTTAAAGGAAAAAGACGAAGATCAAGAGATGGCTGCAGCCAGTGAGTAGCTATTCATGGAAGATGATATATCTGATGATACCCGTCAAAGTTGTATTGACATCCTCCACTATGTATACTGAAAATCCTCCATGTTACAGTACATCACGTTGTACGGAGTTAAAATTAAAATGTAAAAAGATCTAATAAAATATCTTTGCGTGATGATAGTAGCCTATTGGCGGTCATGGCCCGTGGTCAGGGGTGGGTAGACAGATCAGTTGATGACAGACCTTTTTGACAGAATCTAGGAAGTCGGAAAAACCAAGGACGGTCTTAACAGAGGAAAAAAAGAGAAGAAATGGCCCAGAGCCTTGGGCTGTCAAAAACGCAAATAAATACATTTTATAAGAACATGAGCCTGAATTTTGCCCAGATTTTGAGAACAAAATAAGAACAAGCTGAGGCTGGGCCTTTTCATAAGCCCTACGAATATCAGCTAAATATGAAAGTACGACAGTCAGACCCAGTCAGACAACGTAAAAAGCAAGCAAACAATGAAATGGACACATGCTCCATTTTTACACAACCCTATTACCACTAAAGACATTCACTGACAAAATCTAGATGTCTCAGCAAGCAAGGAATTAAGAATAGATTAAGAACATTTCAGGCCCAAAATAGGCAAAAACTTAAGGACAGCCAGCCTCAATCAAAATATCCTGGTTCTTATAAAAAAAGAGTGTATTTGGTTTCAAAACAAACGAACCAGGAATGGCAAATCAAAAAAAGGTGAGTGCAGGGAAATGCTGCAGGGAAACGCCGAATGTCATGTGTAGAATATTTTAAGGAAAGATTCCAGGACTGGATTTCTAAGCGCAGAATCATGGTATGGTAGGATTAAATGGTAACAAGACAACATCGTGTGACAAAAGAGTAGGAAAACTTTGTTTTAATTGAAACTGAAAGCCAGTTAAGGATGGAGGATAGACCTTACCTGAGGATAAGATAACATAACATAACATAACTTAGCCTTGAATATGATAGATTATCGTACGACAGTTCATCATGACGTGGAGTAGGATAACAGATCCTAGGAT